>BQNB010187724.1:0-12014 GCA_026074375.1 Tanacetum coccineum
AAACCATGATATTTACCTGCTTTCATAAAAACATAAAAATACAAAAAGAATCTTCTCTCAACCCCGTAAACCTCTATTAGATCATGATCGAGCCTTCCCAACCTATTCCCCTAGAGAACGATAACAACCCCGGAGTATTACCTATCTTACAATACAACGATTAGGTACACTGCCTAGGAAATTGTAAAACTTCTTGTTGAAGTCTTTACAAGACCCGAAAATCAAGTTTTTGGCGCCGCTGCATGGGGAATAGTTTGTTTAACGTAAGTCTACTCGCTTGAATCCTTTCAAGTGAGATTTTATTTTCGTTATATTAGCTTTCTCGTAGTCTATCTTTTCTTTGTGTTATTTGTTTCATAAATCATCCTCGTCAACTACCATGGGAAACGAGAATCCTATCCATACTCTTGGAGATTACTCTAGACCTAGGCACGAGGGCTATAGGAACTCCAATGAGCTCCTCAAAGGGAACAATGTGGTGCCTTTGCGATCCGAAACCATCCGGTTGGTGCAAAACGGATGCTCATTCCACGAACTTCGGTCCGAGGATCAAAACCAACATCTCAAGGATTTCTTAAAACTTGTGGACTCACTTGACCTTGATGTTGCAAATAGGGAAAGAATGCGCCTACGTTTATTTCAATTTTCCCTTCGCGATCAAGCTATCAATTGCCTTGAATGTCTTCTAGCAGGATCCATCTCCACATGGGAGGATCTTACTACTCGTTCCCTTGCTCAATTCTTTCCCCCAAAAAGGACTGCAAAACTCCGTAACGACATCCTGATGTTCCAACAACATCAAGGAGAGACTCTCTCTCTAAAGCGTGGACTCGTTTCAAGGACTTACTTCAAAATTCCCTCATCATGGCATTGATCTTTGGCTTCAAGTCCAAGTATTTTATGACCATGTTAATTATTAGAGGACCTCGCCCTCTATGATAATGAAAGTTGGAATGAACCAAAGGATTTTGCTAAGCCAGTCAAGGCAATCTCTTTGCCTCAAGATGTCCCAGGTACATCCGACCGCCACCTTATCAAGCTCAAAAATCAAGTCCTGCGCTTGATGGAATCTCATCTTGCTCCTAAGCAACCTATTTAAGTGAACAAAATCACTTCTTCATGTGAGATCTGCAGTGGTCCCCATGCTACTCAATACTGCATGGAAAATCTGGAGCAAGCTTTTGTCGATTATGCATCCTCGCGTACCAACGAAGTGGGAGGCAAGCAGTTCACTATGAACCAAAGACCAAGAAGCTTTAACGAAGCCACCAATGCTTAGAAGGGGAAGCCAAAATTTAACTAGGCACACCTAGCTACAAGACTCTCAAATAAAGAAAAACGCTTTTTGGGAGGCAACCCAATATTTATTTTCCCGCATTTAGGAGTGTCTTGTGTTTTAATTCTTCTCGTTTATTTTTTTATGTTTGAATTATTTTGTAATCATGCTTTGTTTTATTTGTAACATCGTCTTATTTACAATCAAAGGAATTTTGCATAAAATAAGTGTAGGAGAAAATATCCAGTTTATAAGAACCAATTCAAACATATTAATAATTGTTAGATTAATCGCTCAGGTTTTTTTTTTTTTTTTTTTAGTTATATGATTGTAATGACTAATCTCAGGTTTTATGCAGTAATTCATACAGAAAATAACTTATATAATCACGTACAGGAAATTTTTCAAAGAAAACGAAAAGAAAATTTTCACAGTCGCTGGCGATGGCGTCAAGATTTATCCTGATGGCGTCGTGAGCCCAGCTACAGGAAAATTTAATTTTTTTCAAGTATTTTTGAAAAATAATTTGTACAACATTTTAAATTCGTAATTCTTTTATAAACCTACATAAACCTATGATTACATCATTACTCTCATCCTATCTTTAATGCTTTCATAGAGTCAAACCCTAAAGTTTGTTATATATATATATAATATATATATATATATAATATATATAAGTATATATATATATATATAATCCACGATTTTACGCTTAGTGTAGTTGTCTTTATCTTTGATTGCAGGTTATATTTGATGATAAGAAGCTTAAAGTTCTAGAAAGTTTCATTGGACGCTCTTGGATGAGGATTAAACCAGTTAGCATGTTTCTTCCTTCCATTATTGAGCAAACAGGGAGTACTAGTTTTCTCCTTACTTATTTCTATTCCCTTTATTTTATTCGTTTTTAACGGGTATTCTATAGAACATTGGGGACAATTTTCAACCTTAAGTGTAGGGAAATAAACCTTAGAAACTAATCCTTTTCAATTGCCATTGCTTGTCCTTAGAATGATGGTAAATATTGAAACATAACATAAAAGCGTAATTTTAAACCCAAATTTTTTTTATGACACTACCAGAAAACTGATATTAATAGTCATCTAATGGGATAATGAAATATCATATGGACTAGCTCAAAAAAACCCTCAATTTCCAACCAAAAAAGTGAGGTTCCCTTTAGATCTATAGAAAATTCGGGTATTGCACATCATTGATACCCAGAGAATTTTACCTTTATCTTGTTCGAGTTAAGGTTCGAATGCAGTCATATGTGTCTATTCCGTCATTACGAATATGTACGTATGGTCTTTGTCGCCTTTTCTGGAGCATTGGTATTAGTATTAAATTATATGAGTGTACTGGTAGTGTATTAAATTCTAGAACTTATTTTTGTGATGCATCCCGAGACCGCATAGTGAGAACCAGGATTTGCTAGATAAGAGGCATTGGGATTAGCCCATGTTTTAAACCTGTAATTGTTATGATGGTCACCTCGATCATATAACTATCCCACACCCTTGCCATGCACTCATTTTTAGTGCAGGATACCCCTAGTACAACCCTCCGAGCCTATCCTTTTCATGGTTCTCGTAATTTTCTGGTTAAGCCGGACTATTAATGAAGAGCATTGTCACCCTTGAACCAATTGTTACACCCAAATCGCCTTAGCCTACCTTGTATGTACTCACCTTTAGTACATTATTGTTTTAACCCAAGTTAATTATTTGAGTACACGGTTGCTAAGTCCTTATCCTTGTAAATACAGTTTTGGGACGATTGGGATTCATGGTAGTATTCATCTTATGAAGAATTAGGGAAGAAGTAATTTATTACCCCCAATAGAGCTCAATAAGCTCCATGTTATGTTGATCCACCTCAAATCGGGTCATTAGTTAGATTGTAATTATTGAGTATGTAAAAGTTCAAGTGTAGGGGTGTATGTATAAACCCCCATGATGTATTATATGTTTAAGCAATGACAGGGCAAATGTGTACAAAAAATTATATATAAAAAATGAAAAAAATGTACGGGCTGCCATTTGCTTATGTTTATGTTTATCATAGAGTCAAGAAAAGAAAAAGAAAAGAGATTGATGTAGAGTTGTGTAGAGATTGTATATCTTGTCCGAGTCTTTGGCTTAGCAACCCAAATTTGCGTGTATTTTTATAGATAATTAGCTAACTTTTTCACCCCAAATGCATCCAAAAAGCCACCCCAAATGTATCCCATCCGTTTCCATTTCCATTTATGTTATCATACACCTACACCCTACAACCCTTAAAAGCACTCTTTGATAGTAATGACTAGTACTTGCGCCTAGCGGTGGAGGTTTATCCTTACCAGCCATGTACTATTATGCTATGACAGGTAATGAGTGTTAATTTTCTATTTCTCATAGTTGTTATAATTTATTATACACCCGAGAGAAAGAGAGGATCCAAACACTTATGTGAGGTTCTAGTATATGCTTTCCGTGCTTTTAATTACAAGGTCTAGAAGGTTGTGTCGTAAACTGCTTTTAAAGAGTAGGTTAAATGCCCCCCCAATATTGCTATTGTCTAGGTTTAAAAGCCCATTTGCTTGAGGACAAGGAAATCCCAAGTGTAGGGGTATTTGATGAGGTTTCATTTTATACACTATTTCGGGGTCATTTAACCCCAAAATCATGCAGATGCGCCCAGATTATGTGCTTAATCGTTTGTTTTCAGGTTTTTAGCACTTGGATGACATTTGGAGGAAATACACATGACTTGGGCTCATTTAGAGAAGAAACAGACAAGACTACGACTCTACACCAAGTATCTTGAAGAACCTCGCGTACAGAGCGTGGAGACGGCGTCGCAAGCATAAAGCATGCGTCTGGGATTCTTTCTAGGACGGCGTCATGGAATGTTGTGACTCCTCAGAACATAGCCCGCCTTAAAGTGGATATAGAACCATCGACGTGGCGACCGCATCATGGCTTCAAAGTGACGCCATCGCGTCATTTATCCTATATATACAAAACAGATTTTAGGGTTTTCAGCGTGTAACTTTGTATAACTTTTGGGAGACGAACCCTAATCATTTTAGCAGCTTTTAGGTCGTCTTTAGGGCCTCAAAACCCTATTGTAACTACCTTTAATCCATGTTTTAATCAACTAAGATTTTTTATCTTTAATCATTCAATACGTCCTCTTGTGTTTGTTTGATTGGATTTATTTCTGCTTTTCTTTATAATCAGGCTAGGCTAAACCCTCCTTTGTATCTACCTATTGATTGTTTAAACATATATTGTACAGATCCTTTAATTGCTTCTTGTATGGGATATGTGCACGCTAGGCTTTAGAAAAGTATCCATAAGATATTTAATTGGCTTAGACGTCTCGGGAAACGCGAGTGTGTAGAAAGGATACCATCGGTAACAATCTTCATACTACCTTACCCCTAATATGGTTGATCCCTCTTAAGATATTTCAATTGCACTTAATATACTCTTAGGGGCCTTGTAATAGTCTTCATACTACCTTACTTGTGCATTGCCTTAACGGAATAATAAATAGACGGCGAGTTCATGTAATTCTTCATGACTTAGAAAAATACTTACACAGATCATCACAAGTGTGAGAAAGCAACAAGATTAGGAGAAGCAATATAAGGAGTAGTACATGATTAAGTAAATACATATTTTTATCATAAAGTTATCACTAGTAGATTAGATTATATTTAGCTTAATTAGTTAAATAAAGCAACCTCTTAAACTAATGATTTTTACTGCTTTCTATAAAATAAAAATACAAAAAGAATCTTCTCTCAACCCCGTAGACCTCTGTTAGATCTTGATCGAGCCTTCCCAACCTATTCCCCTAGAGAACGATAACAACCCTCGAGTCTTGCCTATACTACACTACAACGATTAGGTGCACTACCTAAGGAGTTGTAAAACTTATTGTTGAAGTCTAACGACAACCGCATCATTTTCTATGTGTCTTGGCGAACTTTAAAACTAATTCTTTCGGGGTAAATTGTGCCTTTCGGTGCTACGCACTCCAGCTGGACTCTTTGGCTTATAGCCTTTAGAGATTTTATTTTGCCTTTTGATGTTGTGCACTCCGGCTGGACTCTTTTGGCTTATAGCCTTTAGAGATTTTGTTAATACAAATAATGTCTAAAAACGTTATTTATATTTTTTGACATCTCGATGTTTTGATAATAACAAAATGTGAAAACGTTTACGATAAAATTAAACGTTTATAAATTACTAATCGTAAAATTCCATTTCTAAGATTAATCACTTAAGGTATGGATAAACAAATCATTAAACATGATTAGTGATCAAGAAAATAATTTTTATTTCCTAAACCTTACATTTTTACAAAAGTATTTTTACAAAAATATAAACACAAAATAATTTTTTATAAAAGAAATGTTTTATTAAATTATTTAATTTGAAATCAGATTTTCCCCCCAAAATGGAAGGTTCTAAAACAGATAACACATTCCCCACAAAAAGACAAAAAGGGGAGCGTAGTCTACGGCGGCCCCCTTATAGGCCTGGCGGCCCCCTTATATATAAGGGACCGTCGGGACCGCCGTCAGTACAACGGCTCCTTTTTGTGCCTATAAATACTAGGCCACCCCATCTGAAAAACAGAACCTCTTGCCACGAATTTTTTCAGATCTGTTATTCTCTCTTCTTCCTTTTTTTTCTAAAACAAACAATAATCTTGATCACTAACATATCTTGATCTTGTTTTCAAGTGATTAATTATTTCTTCCTCCCTTCTTCTAATCAAGTGCAAGAGAAAACATATCGTATTCTTCTACATACGATTTGTTATCAAGTGATCTCTCTCTTCCTCCTCAAGATCCATATCTTCATTACATTTACATTGTGTATTGTTTGTAAATTGGATTAGTGTAGATCCAATAGTGTAAATTGTGTATTGGTATGATTTGGATTGTGTGTCTATCCAAGGGTATATATACTTGTGTGTGTATAAAGACTTTGTGAAGTCCTTAGATTGGATCTAGCTAAGAGTAGATGACTCGACAATCTAGCTAGTGTCATAAAAGAAAGTACGGCAACGTAATACGTTTTTCTTTCCTTCGCCTAAAGGAAGCTTGTTGACATAGTGAAATCTCGAGTGGAGTACTCAGGGAGTGGATTAGGAACGAAGAGGTGCTTCGTTGCCGAACCACTATAAGTCTTGGTGTCTTGGTTTGATCGTTTCTTTCTCTATCTCTTTAGTGTTATTGTTTACTCACTAGTACAAAAAGTGGTATTGGTCACAAAAAAATGTGTGACTATATACATATAATCACACACACGAAAAGTTTTGTGTGTGACAAAAGGTCGCGCGACCGTAGGTCACCTACGGTCACACATTCGAGTTAGTCACACATAAGAAAGCTTTAGTGTTCGTATCCACATTTTTTGTGTGACTAAATAGGTATAATTTAGTGACCGTAAACAATGTACAACCAACAAAGCATGTTTTTTTGTATATTTAGTCACATACAATTAAACATAGAGTGGCCAAAAGTGTTAATATGTGTGACCATATGGTGTTTAAAGTGAAGAAATATGTATTTTGTGTGACTATTGTTCATCCAATGGCCACATGAATTTTATGTTTGTGTGACCTTTTGTAATATTTAGCCACACAAAGCATGTTTGTTTTGGGTATTTAGTCACATACAACTAGGCATAAAGTGACCAAAAGTGTTAATAAGTGTGACCATATGGTGTTTAAATTAAAGAAATGTGTATTTTGTGTGACTATTGATCATCCAATGGCCACATGAATTTGAGGTTTGTGTGACCTTTTGTAATATTTAGCCACACAAAGCATGTTTTTTTGGGTATTTAGTCACATACAACTAAGCATAAAGTGACAAAAAGTGTTAATAAGTGTGACCATATGGTGTTTAAATTGAAGAAAGTTAATATGTGTGAACTAATGTCCATCCAATTGGCCAATGAATTTTATGTTTGGTGTGGCATTTTTAATCTTTAGTCACACTAAGCATGTTTCTTTTGGGTGTTTAGTCACATACAATTAAGCATAAAGTGGCCAAAAGTGTTAATAAGTGTGATAATATGGTGTTTAAATTGAAGAAATGTGTATTTTGTGTGACTATTGATCATCCAATGGTCACAAGAATTTTTTGTTAGTGTGGCCTTTTGTAATATTTTGTCACACAAAAACATGTATGTAATGGTTATTTATCACATATCATTAAGCATAAAGTAACCAAAAGTGTTAATAAGAGATGAGACCATCTTGGGTATTAAAAAGTGAAGAATGTGTATTTTGTGTGACTATTGATCATCCAATGGCCACATGAATTTTATGTTTGTGTGGCCTTTTGTAATATTTAGTCACACAAAGCATGTTTGTTTTGGGTATTTAGTCGCATACAACTAAGCATAAAGTCATCAAAAGTGTTAATTATGTGACCCATAAACTGTTTAAAAAAGTTTGAAGAAATGTGTATTTTGTATACTAATGATCATCCAATGGCCTCATTAATTTTATGTTTGTGTTGCCATTATGTAATATTTAGTCACACAAGTCATGGTTTCTTTTGGGTATTAGAGTCACATACAATTAATCCTAAAAATGACCAAAAGTGTTAATAAGGTTGACAAATTGTGTTTTAAGTGAAGAAAAAGTGTATTTTGAGAACTATTAATCATTTCCAATAGGCCACATGAATTTAATGTTTTTGTGGCCTTTCGTAATATTTAGTCACACAAAGAATTAAGCATACAATGACCAAAAGGTGTTAACAAGTGTACCATATCACTTTTAGTCACATATAAGAAAACAAAATATATCAAATCAAATATATATGTCAAATAAATTCAATACAATAAAACAGGAATGTATATAAACTGAACCAATAGTAAAATTGTAATGGTCGTAAAGCAACACTTCTCAATAAACTAAGGCCTTCTGACTGATCCTCATCTTAGCTTCCTTTTGCATGGCATCACTAGAGACGTAAACGTTTTTGCACTTCGTTTGTATTTTAGGTGCAGTTTTGTTCTCACCAGTGATCATTTGTATGGGTACTTGGGTGAGTTGCCTCAGGAAACAAAATTGCCGCGTGTATCAAACACTGAATTAAATATGAAGAATTATATATATATAGGTTCATAGAACACATGTATGTACCTTTGGATCCAAAACAACTTGATTCTTTGGCCATGCAACAAAACCACCTACTGCATCCAAAATTGTTCTGCTACTTTATTTCCTACATCCGGTAATAAAATGCTGCTCCACTATAGATTATCAATTGACACTTTGTAGCAATCCTTTGGGAGTGCTTTGTTATGAGGCATTATTTTTCCATCACTCTTGTATACGGTACCCTCAACAATAATAGTTGATTTCTTTAAGTGCCACAGTCTGCACTTTATTGCCTAAAAAAAGTTTGTTTGCAATAGTAGGTATCCTGAATTAATTAAAAAAAAGAATACTATCGATTGATCTAGTCGTTTCTTAGCTCCCCCCACCAGATTAACAGTTTCCCTGTATGCCAGATAAAACACGGTAAATATATAAACATGTATGTTAATTCAAAAATCACAGGGGGAGTTTTATTAATTACTTACCCGTTTTTGCATATTCCTTCCAATTCTCCGCATCATTCCTTGATCACATCCCACAACTGTTGTTCTGCCCTCCTCATCACACTGCTCTTTACTGGATGAATGTCCACCAAAAACACCGTCTATATAATTAATAAATGTGTTGGATTAAAAGGATTCTTAGGTACTCTGCTGATAAAAATGTGCTATGGTTATGGTAACCCAGCTGGTTGAAGACTGAAGAAAATTTACCAAGGTCATTAGTGCGTTAGTACAAAAGTATAGTACTATGCTATGTAGTTACAATGTTAGTATATTAATGTTGCTCCAGAGTTAAGACTATTAAATATAGCAATTAAAGTTGTGTATTACTAGCTTATTAGATATTGCATGAATTATATTAAAAAAGATTATAATTGGATAAAACTTATTGTATCCCATTAGGTCTCCTTGGTGTATAACAGGAGGTCCGAGGGTATAGTCAGAATGTAAAGAACCTGCTAATTATATGATCAAGCTGTTAGCGTAATTAGATAATGAAATGTTTAGCAACATAAAAAAATTCAAAACAAAGCTGGTGGTGTCCAATTGAGTGGCATTGGACTGCAACTGCCGCCTTCCCCCCCCCTTGTGGCAGCCAGTAACTCCTTTTAGTTTATTCACCAATCCCCTCTTCTGGTGACAATTCTTGCTGGACATACTCTGGATTAATAGTTCTTTCTCTTGACGTTCACGTCTCGCATCATCAAGTTGACTTTGTAGTAAGAAAATTCTTTCATCACCTGCTTGTTTGCTTCTTGGAAGAATAAAATACCTCTTGTATGTAACACCACTTCCCCACTCCTCTTGCAGGGGGGGGAGGGGGGGGGGGGGGAGTACCTCCCTTTTCCTACCTAATACAACGGTTATGGCATTAGTGCCTGATCAACCTTTAAGGTTCCTTTACTTTGATTCTTGTCCTACGCGATTCTTTTCCTGCACACACAATATGGAATTAGTTTATTATACTAAAATGAAACATAATAAAAAAAATTTGCAGTCAAACTTACAATTTATCACCATTGACTAATCTCCATCATCAGATAATCTCCGTCTTTGTTTACCCTTCCTTTCAACAACAGTGTACCACGCGAGGGTTCTTCATCTGGTTCAATTTCTTTTTTTTCAATCTTATAAACATCAAATACATACACATGTAAGTTAAACCAATATAAACGAAAGTATATATGATGCTATGAAATGCAAATGTGTAATCTTACCATTTGCTCTTTCACATGTGTGTATCCACCTCATCCCATTGTATGTGGATAAAGACACTTGGAACGCTCCATTTTACTTGCAGCTGATTTCACCTTGCAACACAAAATCATAAGGCGTTTAGATGTAATATATATGAAAACACAAAATTATGAAAGATATATGGACTTAAATAAAAATGACTAATTAAAACCTTGTAAGCCTGGGTGGCTGTGTACTTTACAAAATTGACCCATTCTTCGGCTTTTAAAATTGCAGTATACTTCGTCGGGACGTTATTTAGCTTTGAAGGTGTATCTTGGTTGGACAATATGTATGTTCGTCTCAATTTCATTGAAATACCTTAAGATTGACCCAAGACGATTCATACCAACTTTCTGGCTACAAGTCAACATCAAAGTATCGCTGCAAAGGTTAACCAATGTTTTTGAATTTAGTTGCACATAATGTAAATGCCAGATAAACTTATAGTATTGGGTTTCAAAAATCTTAAAAATGTATACCGTGGATTTCATCCCAAAGTTTATCTCTTGCTTCTTGAACCCACCCTTGTTACCATGCTAGACTCTTCAAACCTATATGCTCATTGAACCATGTCCCACCTAAAAAACCTTGAAAGAAACAATGCTCCTGTGTTATCCTGATATCCAATTCCAAACATCAAAGTTACACTCACCCCCTCTTTACTACCCACCGGTTTTCCATATTCCATTGAAACTCTCAATATAACCTGGTTTAAGCTCCCTCTTAACTACGATTCCCATTTGAATGGTTGTTTTCATCATCCTCATGCGCTTCATCAAAATACGCCCTAAATGATATCCAAAATCGTCATTTTCAAATTTCATTATCACTATCATAATTAGCCAAATGAGCCTGATCATCAATGGCTTGAGTGTCCATGATACTTCAGCAGCAATGAGTAAAAGAAAATAAGTAAAAGTGGTAATTAATGGTGTAAAATGAGATGTTATTCTTCTATTTTGGTTGCAGCCTTTTTTTGGGAGATGAAAAAGGGATTAATGATGAAATGGGGAAAAGAAAACCGTTTATCTTCCTATGTGAGTTTAAAAATTTTGGGTGCAATTTGGCTCCAAATTTAAATTTTTTTAATTAGTGATAATTTGACATTAATGATTTAAATTAGTCTCAAAAGATGCATTCATTTATAATTAAAAGGTTATTAACAATTAAAAAAAATATAATTTTATGAAAATTAACATATTAAAAAGTGGTAATCTTACATGGTTATACACTCATCCATATAGTCTGAAAACCAATCGTGGGTATTCGGTCGTGGCTATAACCCCATGGTTATAAATAGCGTGAGGCGAGGCGTGGCGTGGCGGCATAGCCACGCCTCCAGCCTTAGGAGCCTTTGCGAAGCCATGGCGTATTTCAAGGCGTGACTAAAGCGGCAAAAAAATATTTATAGATTTATGTAATAATATCATATTTCATATACATATCGAGTTTACAAAAGGTTAATAAGCAAGCTAGAAGAATTGGTGTTATATTTCCATAAGCAAGCTAGCAGCAAGCAAGCTAGCAGCAGCTAGCAGCAAGCTAGCAACAGCAAGCTAGCAGCAGAAAGCTAGCAGCAAGCTAGCAGCAGCTAGCAGCCGTTAACAACGGCTAACAGCGGTTAACAGAGTTGAACAGCGGCTAAACACAGTTAACACAAAAATAGCCTAAATTTGTACCAAAAGCTTCTAAAAATGGCGCCACGCCTTGCCATTTAGCGCGCTTTTGCCGCCTAAACCTACGCTACGCCTAAAGCCAACGCCTAGGTCCATATCGTAACGGCAAGGCTACGCCTCACGCCTTAGAGACGCCTTTGCGGCGCCAAGGCGCACCTTTTAGAACACTGTATAACCACGTGCCTAAAAACCTGT
>BQNB010187728.1:0-12014 GCA_026074375.1 Tanacetum coccineum
AACTAATTTAGGACATTACGCCATAATAATATCTGTTACGGCGTAACCAATGTGGTTACTCCTAGACAGAACCTTGCTACCACTTGAAAATGAGTCGAGGAGACCTCGAATTCCACTTCCTTATAGCGAGAACCTGCAAAATAAGAGAGAAACCAACAAAAACCAACTAAAATAAAAAAAATAAAAGACAGGTTGTTTCCTGACAAGCACTTTTGTTTATTACCGAGTCTTTAAGTTAGACTCAAGACGCTCTACGTCTTTTTGTGGATCTTTCTTCCACTGTATACTTCCTTTCAGATCATATCCCTGAATCTTGCCCCGTTTTCTCTTCCGTAGGGCATCCATTAATTCTTTAGTAGCACAAATGAAATTTTGGCCACTGTCAAACGAGTATCTTTTTATTTTGAAAATTTCTACATGGACTATTGGTGGGGTCATACTATCCTATGTTGATTCCAAGTTCTCGCCTTTCCTCCTCTTCTGATTTTTGGTCATGCCACCAATAGGTATTATCCCCTTGTACTTTCTTACAATTTTCCCATATATCATCTAGCATATGTCCTTTCTTTCCTATGCCTAATTCATATTCGTCTGCTAACTGGTCAACTTCGAGATCGAACATCCACTTATAGTCGTCAAAACTCCTTTCTCGCGGGTCTTTTACTAGATCTTCTCGAAAACAATCAATTAGCCATGTTTTAAGTAGGGTTTTCTTCACTGGTTCGCTTACGTTTGTGTGTCCTACCTTTGTCAATAGCCAATCCTTGAAAGGGTAGTCCTTCGGTCTAGGATTGAGATTCTCCTGGATGGTGGTAGACCTTGAAGTGGGAGTGTTTGGATTGTTGTTACACCATTCCTCAAACCTATCATCCCAAATCAATTCTTTCTCTTGGGTTTCTCAGTATTTTTATCTAATAGGATCTTCGGAATGATTAACCTCCCCATTTATTCTTTTCCTATCCTTCATTATGGTAACAATACCAATTTTTTTATAATCCTTATGCATCAATTCCACTAATCTCAGGACTCCTTACACTCAGCTTATGTTTTGGTTCCCACGTCGGCCAAAATTTGAGTTCTCCCATCAGAACTTGTTTAACCAGTTTACAAAAGTGTGTGTTAGGGAGGTTTATATCAAATTTTAAGTTTCCTCGGCTTCTTACAACTTCGTCCTTGCTCCTGATTACAATAATTATTCTCATTATGCAAGTCGTCGGTTTTCTCAACCCTAGATGATGCATCTGATGAAGCATGAAAGGTATACTCATTATTAGAGGTTGAGTTTATCATATAAATCTCTCCTATAGGGGTTGTGAAATTATGAATCTTTTTGTTCGTATCAAAGGTAACTCTGTCACCTCCAATTCCTAAGGAGATTTCTTTATTAAAGACATCTATTTCGGCATGAATGGTTGTGAGAAATGGTATCCCAAGAATCATGATTTCACTATGTGTGTTTAACATAGCCATAACTACAAAATCTGATGGGAATAAAAACTTGTCGATCTTGACAAGGACGTTCTCAACTATTCCGATAGGAGATCTTTTCATCATATCTGCCATTTCAACTAGCATGCCAGTCTTCTTTAGTTGAGCCAGTTTTAGGTGTTTGAACATGGACTTGGGTATGACATTAACACTGGCGCCTAAATTTGCCATAACATAAAAATTTAAACTTCCAATAGTGCGTAGAAGAGTAAAATTTCCAATGGCAAGACTTTTGAAGACACAACATTTTCTTGAACAATTTGTGAGCAATTGTCAAAGGATACCTCATTTTGACTGTTATTGTAGGGTGTCTTTTTGTCGGCGTACACTGCTTTGCAGTGGTCAAATGATAAATTGTTTATTTCATTGGTAGCTTTTGTGTGAAACTCCTTTGTTAGCTGCTCGATTTGGGTCTCCAAATTTTTGAGAGAAGCGCTTTGGTTTCAAGTATTAATCTCGGCATTATCCTGGAGTTTCTTCACCCATTCTTCCATCTCGGCTTTTCTTCGTGTTGATTCCTCCAGGTGTTTGTTCATAAGCTCCTCCAAGCTTGGCCTTTTTTCTCCTAATGACGGTCGATTGTCAATGCGTGTGTAGTATCTAGGTGGGCCTACACGGTATTTAGCTCCATTACTGAAAGGTGAAGATCGTTCGAACTCGCCATATTTAGCCTCTTCGACGCTCTTTACTCCCTCATTGAGAGGGCAGTCTTTGTCAAGATGAGCTCCTCCGCAATTTTGACATCCAACTTGAATAGCATGCATGTTTTCCTTAAGCTTTTTCATGTCTCGGCCTAGGTTATCTAATTTTCTTACAATAGCAGCGATCCCTTCAGAATTACTACTACTCTCTATATTTTTGCTGGATGTCCCATCGTGCCACTTTTGGGAGTGGTCAGCCATAGTCTGAATCGCTGTTAACGCTTGAGCAGGTGTCATGCTAGGATTTGGACCTTGTAAGTCAAGCAATTGGCGGTTCATGGTCCCAAGACCATTATAGAAGATGTTTACCTTCTGATGGCTATTAATGTCATAAGTGGGGCATTTATATAATAAGTTATTATACTGCTCCCAAGCTTGGTATAAAGTCTCATCTCCTTCCTGCTTGAAGTTACAGATTTCTTCAAGCTTCTTGACAGTATTTGATGGTGGACAGTACCTTTGGATAAAGGCATTTTTAAGGAGATCCCAGGAATCGACGGTGCCTGGAGGAAGTCTATCCACCCATCGCTTAGCGGATCCAGTTAGAGTAATAGGGAAGACGCGCAGCATGACAACATCATGTGATACTCCGGGAATGTTGAATAAGCTGACGATGTCTAAAAATCGTTCCACATGCTCATGGGCATCGTCGTTCTTGTTTTCGAAAAAGGTATCCTCCCTCAATTCTCGCATGAATTGACTCTTTATCTCAAAATTCACATTGCCTCCTATTTCGGGTTTGACCACGCCTGGCTCCTGGTTTCCTCGAGTCAATGCTAGATACTGCTCCATAGTGAGGTTATCGATTTCCCCCTCGGCCATTATGATTTTTTGAAATGTTTAGTAATAAGAAATCAAACTAAACTAAATTTAGCTCCCCGGCAGCGGCGCCAAAAACTTGATGCGTAAAATTGTTTTAATTAATTACCAAGTTTTAAATTTATAAAACTCGTTTACCGATACACGCACTAACGGGCAGAGAACCCGGTTGTATATAGTGCAGTAGTTTGGTAAATCCGAGGTCGTCCCAAGAGCTAAGGTTTACTAGTTTTAATTTGATTATGTCACTTTTGAAAATGTTTTTAAAGAGGATTTTAATAACTACAGGAAAGTAAATGCAATAAAGTAAATTGATAGAAGTATTCAGGGAGAAAAGCGTGCTAGCCTAACCATTTCGTTACTAATGCTCTGATTACATTTTCCTATGCAATGTTCAATTATAAGTTCCATTAGTGGTTCTAATATCGACAGACCCGAATTGGCATTTGAGGTCTGTCCTATACTTACTCTGCGATCCCACATTCCCTTACGATCACACGAGCAGGGAATCCAATTTTGTAGTGGTTAATTCCCAACTACCCTTAAGACCAATCTATAATCTAAACTGATTATTAACCCTTTCTGAAAGAGTTCCTATGCTTTTTAAATATTTAATATGACAAAGGCGGTAATTTGGTCAATTCCTACACTAGGGATAGGTGTCAAGCTACCCTAGTACCCCGCTAATCTCATGATCAACAGGGTAAGTCTAATATCAGAAATAACAAGATCTAAGCCACCCTCTATACTACCAAAACATAAGGATCAATGAAAAGCTATGAGGATATCTAAAAGAACCATAATTGAACATGAAACATTAATCATAACAAGAGTAAATACATGATTAGGACAACATTTAAAGTGCTTAGCCGCTCATGGTAACAGAAATGAAAGAATTAATGAACATAGACATAGATTGAATCATCATTATTATTACAGTGAATATTATGAACGATTAAATACAAGAAATGTGTAAAGTAACTTCTCCCTTGGACCTTCTGGTGAAATGCTTCGGACCTTGGGGCTTTTGTTCACCCCTTGGAACTGTGTTGTGAGTTGTGGAAGTGAGTGATGCTGAATGAGCCGGATGAGGGCTCTATTTATATAAATCGAAACTGTTACGGCGTAACCTTTATGAGACGTTATGCCGTAACCTTGCTACGTAGGTTTCCAATCTTCTAGGCTAAAATGATGTTACGACATAACCTTGTCGCCTATGTTACACCGTAACGCTGACTCGGATAAATCATCTTCTATGAATTTTGAATGTTACAGCGTAAAGTAGTGGATGCTTTACGCCGTAAAAGGTGTGATGACTCATTTATTCATTAGAATATGTTACGGCGTAATCCATCAGGGGTGTTACGTCGTAAACTGCCTTGAACTCTTCACTTTTGTGCATTTATGTCCAAATCCTTCGTCTTTTGCTAAAATGCTCACTTGGTCCCCGAAAACTAAATATAAGCAATTAAGTAATGTTTTCAGACTTTTACAACATATTTATAAGCATTTTCATAGGGAATTTGATATTAAAATGTATTAACTATTTGATGTTATCATTGTGCTAAAATAGACACGAGTACCTAAGTCTTCTTGAAATCTCTACCAGATACTATAGAGACCGGTACTCCATGTCTATATAACTCCACAAGAGCTTCTGAGGACATTGATTCCATGATAGGAAGAAAGATTGCACTCTTAGTTAAACGATCGACAATTACCAAAATGGCATCACATTGACGTGGTGTCTTAGGCAATTTCGTGATAAGATCCATAATGATCTTTTCCTATTTCCACACAAGAATCTTAAGAGGCTGCAATTTACCATAAGGTTGCTGATGTTCGGTTTTAACTTAGACAAGTAAGACACTGTTCGACATACTTTACTATGTCTCTTTTCATTCCTGGACACTAATAATCTGGTTTAAGATTATAATACATCTTGGTGGCACCTGGGTGAATGGAATATTTTGACTTATGAGCTTCGTCGAGCAACAAACTTTTGAGCTCTTTATTATTCGGTATCTAAATCCTACTGAAACTTGTTCCGAGTCCTCGTGACTTCACAACTAAATTGTGCACCTGCCCCATGAGTCGCTCTGAATTTACAACTCCGTTCTCTTAGGCTTTGTGCTGAACTGTTTTGATATTCTTATAGAAATCTGGGGTAATTACCATTTGGAGTGATTTAACTAGTAAGGAATCATACCTTATCTTTCTACTCAAGGCGTCTGCTACAACGTTGGCTTTACCTGTGTGGTAAAGAATTTCACAATCGTAGTCCTTGACTAGATCTAACCAACGTCGTTGTCTCATATTAAGATCGCGTTGATCAAAGAAATACTTAAGGCTCTTATGATCTGTAAAGATTTTGATTTTCACCCCATAGATATAGTGCCTCCATAGTTTTAAAGCAAACACTGCTGCTGCTAGTTCTAGATCATAAGTGGGATACTCTTCCTCGTGTTTCTTAAGTTGTCTGGAAGCATAAGCGATGACTCGACCTCTCTGCATCAGAACACAACCGAGGCCATTTAAGGACCCGTCATAATAGACTTCCATATCATCATTGCCTTGCAAAACTAAAACTAGTGCGTGACTTAATCTCTACTTTAGAATCTGAAAATCAATCTTCTGATCTTCACCCCATTCGAAATTTTTCATTATATCAAGTGAGCCATAGTAAGGGGAAGATGCAATTTTGCAAACAAAATCTTGATGAAGCAGGTGGGTTTGATACCTCGTCAAGGCCCGAGAAAAGATTTGATCCATGTGGGAGTTTTAGGCTGCTCCTAATTAATGATGGCATTAATCTTTGCTGGATCAACTTTAATGCCTTCATTATTTATAACATGTCCGAGAAATTAGACTTCTCAAAGCCATAATTCACATTTGGAGAACGTAACATAAAGCTTTTTTTATTTTAGCATACTGAGTACTTGGCGCAAATGAGTTTCATGATCCTTAGCTGACTTAGAATAAATCACAATGTCAACGATAAACACAATAACTGACTTATCTAACATCGGTCGGCAGACCTGATTCATTAGGTCCATAAAGGCTATTGGGGCATTCGTTAAGCCAAATGGCATAACAATGAATTCATAATGACCATATCTGGTCCGAAAAGCTGTTTTCAAGATATATTCTTCTCGAATCTTTAACCGGTGATATCCTGATCTTAGATCTATTTTCGAAAAGAAACTCGCGCCCTGAAGCTGGTTAAATAAATAGTCAATTCTGGGCAGGGGGTAACGATTTTTGATAGTGACTTTATTAAGCTCTCGGTAGTCAATGCACATCTGCATGCTACCATCTTTCTTTTTTACAAAAAGGATTGGAGCTCCCCACGGGGAACTATGAGGCGCGGAAATAAAGCCCTTATCAAGGTTTTGGCTACGGCTTATTACGCTCTTGCCATCTCAAATGGAGCAAGTCTGTAGGCATTTTAGCAACAGGAAGCACTATTTGTGTTATGCTACCATCAGGAATGGAGATTAATACGAATTCTTACCGTGTCTATCAGGTGGTATACCTGGGAGTTCTTCTAGAAAGACATCGGGAAATTTTTGAACAACTGGAATATTATATAGACATTGGTGTGGATTTCTGAGTATTCGTAATATAAGATAGGTAGGCTTGATAGCCACATGCCAAATGTCTCTTGGCTCTAGCATAGGTACAAATAGTCAGAGAGGTTTTTTACGCTACCTAAGTGAAGTTTCTCCCCAACTTGTTTGTTACAATCCTTAATAATCAACAAATACCAGAAAAATCATTCCAAAACTAAATCCACCTCTAAATCCCCACCCCCACAAACAAACCTACCATCTACTCCGTCTGCATAGTGAACCCAGATCGCATCAGAACTTCATCATTGATCAATTTCTACCTTCATAATTTTGAACAATATTCGCCACATGTATAATCCTTACTCTTTGCTTATCCTCTACATATAATGGAGGTTTAAGTGGGCTCGATTGGCACAAATGAAATTTTGACTCACAACCAATTCCACCACCGATTACAAGAGAACTAATCTGCACCCAAGAATCACAAATAGCATACGAGTAGGTAATAAATTCACAAAGAAGGTACATGTCACAACGTCATGTGCCTCTTTGGCGTCTTCAGCCGTTATCATCTCATAAACACGACCCATAAGCTTTTGTGGTCTTTGGTCTCCAACAAAACTAGGGGATGATGGTTTAGGTGCTTTGTGTGGTGCCCCACGTTATTCGTGTTTTCTTAGGTCTTACTTCAGGAAGGGAGGAGGTAGTCTAGTGTTTGGGCATGACTCAGCCGTATGATTCGGTTGATAACATTTTTTACAAATCTGTGTGGGTTTAGGGCATTCTTTGCTTATGTGGCTATGTTTACCACAACTGAAACATGTATTGCTACCCGCGCGACACTCACACGGATGGAATCTTCCACAATTGGTACACTATGGGTATCCTTTCCCCCGAACCTTGAATAGGTTTCATTAGACTTGAACTTATTACTTAAAGAACCACCCTGTTCAATCCTTCTTTTCGGTGGAGACCACTCACGTTTCTTGGTCTCTTGTTCTCGCTCCAAGGCTGCATTCATAAGCTCATCCATGTTCTTCCAATCCTTTGCTGAAATAAACTCACGAATCTCCTTCCTAAGCATATTAACATAATGGTTCATAATCAACTTTTGATCATTAACATATTCAGGTAGAAAACGTGCCCTATCAAAAAATGTCATGGAAAAATCATGCATGGATTGTTGCGTTGCCTGTTGAGTGCTTAGAAAGTCCCTCCGGATATTCTTAAGTTTAGCCTGTGAGGCGAACTTTTGAAGGAATAACTCCTTAAATTCATTCCATGACAAATTTCGGGTAACATTAAGGCCCTTTACAGCAAGAGTGTAATTCCACCATTCTTTTGCACGACCGCAAAGATAGTTAGCTGAAAATTTGACCCATAATTCTTTAGGACATTTGCTTATATCAAACGCTCCCTCAACATCTTGAATCCATCTATGACATATAAAGGGATTGCTTTCTCAAGAGTAAGATAATGGGCCACAAGCCGAGAAGTCACTATACGTGACTTCCTTTACTCGTCTCGCGAAGTTTGCAATTAATTCTTCCTAGATAGTTTGGGAGATAATATTACCAAAATATTCCTTAAGGTGAGACAATGCTGCTGCATGTGCCTTAGCTAATTCTAGAGTGATCATTTCTTTAATTTCCTTAGCCATGACAGCAGGTATGTGAGTGTTTTCCTGCTCATCTTTTTTTGTCCGTTATGGAGTTTCTTCCCGTTCATCGTGCTCTGGAATATCTACTTGAGCTGTCCATTTGACCCTTTCTGAATTGCTTTCAGCCATATCTATGCTTAAAGTTAAACATAATCCATAATAAGATCTACTATGCATAATCTTTTACACGCATAAAATAAATGCCATAACTCAAGTTCAATCCTTAAGTATAACACAATGTCGATGAATCCTCATTATATGATGCGATTATTACCATGTTGGCCAGGCGTCATAATAATTCCATCAGATAACCAAGTCCCTATTGATATCATATCATACTAAGTTCATGAACGCAATATGATTGTATAACAAGTAAATAACAAAACTAGACTATAACTGATACTACATGCATATGCGAAAACGTGTCTAACTCTATAGGTCGCCTAGATCCTAGTTTTAAGTCTAAATACCATCAACAGTGGATACCTAGATCCTTTAAACCACAACTCTGATACTAACTTGAAACGCCATGACTATATATATATATATATATTGTGCTACAGTACTGCTACAGTACTGTTGCAGAAAATCTACAAAAAAATTAACCCTTAGCAAACTTCTCGTTTTGACCCATTCATAACCAAATGTCCGTTTTAACCCAAAAACATAATATACATTTACACATAAGAGTTATACACAATACACGCTATTCGTTTAGACCCGTACATGAGCAAAATGGGTCATAATGGGTAAGAATGACACTACGCCAAACACCCCTTTAACTTATAAACATTACACGCATTAGATATTAGGTAGCTAGAATCTACGGTTATACAAACCATAACACAAAAGCGTTGTCCTAGAGTGTTTCATGGTATTAGAGAGGGTTTAGGATAAGCTTGATTACCCACGAGCTCCACTAGAGGCTAACCCGCGACCCTTTTTCCTTTGGGCTTTGTATCGCTAGTCTTACCTATAAGAAAAACATAAATGAAGCAACATAAGCAAATGCTTAGTGAGATAACATATATAACATTTAATTAAAAACATGCTACTAAAACCACTTGGGTCATTACGGACTGCTTTTGACCAACACGGGTCAACATGGGTTGTTTTTGACCACACGGGTCATCATAGGCTGTTTTTGACCACACGAGTCAACATAGGCTATTTTGACCACACGGGTCAACACGGGTTGTTTTAACCAAACGGGTCAACATGGGCTATTTTGACCACACGGGTCAACATGGGATGTTTTGACGTGCTGTTTTGACCACATAGGTCAAATGAGGCTGTGTTAACCACACGGGTTAACGGGGCTGATTTGACCACATGGTTCAATGAGGCTGTTTTGACCATACGGGTCAACAGGGGCTGATTTGAACAACGGGTCAATAGACTGATTTGACCAACAGGGGTCAATAGGCTGATTTGACCAACACGGGTCAATATGCTGATTTGACCACACGGGTCAAATGGGATTGTTTTGACCATACGGGTCAAATGAGGCTGTGTTGACCATATCAGGTCAACGGGGATGATTTGACCACATCGGGTCAACGGGGCTGATTTGACCCATTCCTAACATTTCATAAGCAAGCTTACAACAAATGAGTTATTACTACTCATAACATATAATACAATTAGCAATGGAACTATAATACGGATATAGTACTTCACGTAATACAAAACATAAACATGACCACGAAGTAAGTGGTATCTTTAACGGGCTCCTAAAGTCCCATTTCTATTCTTATATACGATACTCACCTTAAAAACGCTTGAATTCTAACACGAGCTCCCGTAAACATCCTCAGCTAATCCTTATAACCTAAGAACATACAATTTACATAGAGCTTATTAGGAACATGATTTAGCTTGTCATAAACAAGCTTAAAAAGAACTTAAGCCATGAGGGGGTGTTTGGTTCGTATCTTATATAACCACACCAACATGATTTTTGAAAATTAACACCATGAATTGGTGTTATGGCACCTTAACAAGGTACTCATCATAACTCTTAACAATTACATAAGTTCTTGGTGATTTTAGAAATCACAACTTAACCTAAATTCATGAAATTCTATAAAAACCCCTCAAATGACATAAAGACATGATCTTTAAGCTTTACAAACTAATGGGTGATCATAATACACAAAACTAAGAACAAGAATAGGAATTATACCTCGAATTAGATGATAAAAACACTAGCTTTAGTGTTTCTAAGCTTATATAAGATGATTTCTTGCTTATACCTTGCTCAAAATCAAAGTAAAATCAAACCCTAGAATTTGTTCCTGATGTGTGTGTCATGAGGGATTAGAGGGAGGAGGATAAGAACAAATGAGTTTCTTGAGAGTTCTACTGAATCATATATGTGTTATAATTTAAGTTTTACAATTTGGCAAGGTTAGTCCATGTTAGTGAAACTTTTACGTGGAGAGTCCTTATTTCTTTATAACTAATTTCGTAAAAGGTCATTTCGACTAAGAAGAATTTATATGGATAATGAAAGTTAACCGGGAAGCTTTTACAATAATAATAAACCATTACCGTGAAAATTCAGGTGTTACACTAATACTACGTAATATTTGAAGTGCATGATTCAACGCGTTATGGAATTTGTTATGGCGCATTATTGGCACCTATGGCGCGGTCATTAATCATGACCGTTTTTGGTGTTTAATTTATTTTACTTTTCTTTTTAAAAACCAACATTTAGTGTTTGTGTGCGCGCCTGTGTTTTGTGTTGTGTGCGTGGTTGGGGAAAACAACCTAACATGTTTTTTTTTTCAAATAATAAAGTTACTTGTTAGCCTCAATTTATTTGTCACTCTACGATGGAGCTTCGGTCTTTAATTAGTTAATGTTGTAACAGGATAATATCGGGAATCGGGCTCGATAGTTATTCTAACATTAAATGTGTAGGGGTATATATATATTTAGATATTTTCTTTTCAGAAAATATCTCATATATATAGATATTTTCTTTTCAGAAAATATCTAGTTTTTCATTTTTCTAATATATCTTTCTCTTTTCTCTCTCAACTCTCTCTCTTCTCTCTCTCTCTCTAAACAATCTCTTTTCTTCTCCTTTCTAGTTTCTTGTTTCGATTCGTGTTATAAAGTGAAGTAGTAATCGGGTTCCTACAATTGGTATCAATCGCCTCGGGTGGATTTCGTGTTTTTTTGTGGTAAGCATATTGGATTCGAAGGTTTGGTTGCTTCTTCATTCGGCATAATTGTTTTTGTTATGATTCGGCTTGTTTAAAGAGAGAGGCAACGACGTCTTGTTGGTTTCTATTGGGGTCGCATCAGTTAACGAAAACAAGAGGTTTTACGCTCTTGGTTTTTGTGAAGAACAATCGAACGAGTGGAAAAACGTTTGGATCGAACGAGTGACAAAAACGTTTGGACCGAACGAGTGGAAAAACGTTTGGATCGAACGAGTGACAAAAACGTTTGGATCGAACGAGCAAAACTTTTGGACCGAACGAGCGGAACCGAACGAGCGGAACCGAACAAGCGGAACCGAACGAGCGGAACCGAACGAGCGGAACCGAACGAGCGGACTCGAACAAGCGGAACCGAACGAGCGAAACCGAACGAGCGGAACCGAACGAGCGGACTCGAACGAGCGGAATCGAACGAGCAAATTTTTTTTGGACCGAACGAAAATTTTTTTCTTTGAAAACTTGTGTGACGAAAAGGGTTTTAGTAAAACAGCCATAACTTTTGATCCGTAAGTCCGTTTTAGGCCCGTGACCTCTCAAA
>BQNB010187729.1:0-12014 GCA_026074375.1 Tanacetum coccineum
TACCAGGAGTAACTAATATGCTACCAGTAGTAATGACTATATCTACCAGTAGTAACTATGAATACAATAATCCTAACACTGTTCCATACTTTTTTCTCTACATTGGTCATCTTGAAGAAATGTACCGTCTTGAGCATCCAAGCCTTTAATAAACTCAGCACTATACTTAAACCATGCATGACTCATCTCTTCAGGACTTGCAATTAGGGGCACATTTGGATTTGACATCTAGAAAAAAATACAAATATTGTTCACGTACAACATGATGGAAAAACAAATTAATTATGTCAAATAAAGTTTTTGACTTTCGTGTTTACCGGTCCAAATAGTTCTTCATAATCTGATTTCTCAAACATTGTAACCTTTGACCAAGCAAGACCACGTAAGATCACGTTCGCCTTTTTAGATCACCATTTTTTACTGTTGGGGTAACTCTCCAAAATCCATATCTGTAGGTTAAGTAGGCCTTGTATAAGATTGTGATACATAATTTCCCCTTTCTCGAAAGCTTTCCCAGTAAACCACGCAAAGCATTATTATACAAAAGCTAAGTTAGTTTACTTTTAAACAAAAATTAACAGTAAACAATTGTCTAACCTTGAATGCCCAAGCAACCCCGTATAAATTGTATGTGCCATTGAAATTTGGGTTCTTCTTCAGCTGAGCCAAATGATGTTCGGTATGTCTAGAAACCACATTTACATTCCTATTATAAAATTTCTCCCACATGTATTCACCCCAAGGAAAATCATTCCAAGCATATAAATCATACACCAACCACATTATATGTTTCGTCAAGAAATTCCTTTTCTCTTTACCCATAAAAACTAATTCACTGGCAATCAGCAAACACAAACGAACAACATCTTCATCTAACATATTTACCAAAGTTTGCTTATCTTTAAGAACATTCAAAAGATCAAACCCGTTTATTTTCTTGAAACCATTTCATGTTTTATTTTCTGAAAAATATCGATCGAAAAAAGTACTCATTGCACCATGTTTTTTAAAGAAGTGGGCAAATCGAAACCCAGTATGTTGGGATTTGAGATTTGATGATTACAAAACCACATATGAAGAAAAGAAGAAAGATGAAACAACAAGGACTTAATGTGTAATATTAAGTTAGCTTCTTATCAAAGCTAGGTTTTCTTGTAAACCCTAGCCTCTCTAGTATATAAAGAGAGGTAGGGTGAATAGTTTTATATATCCATCATAGTTAGATCTCTCCAATGAGAGTCTAATAGTTAGCTTATTAGTTTATATAGTTAGTGTATTAGATAGTAATTGTAGTCTCATTTATACTGATCAAATATAATGAAGGCTTCAATGTTTAGTAGTTAAACCTTGTTGAATAGCATTATTGTTCTTATTATTCCGCTGCGTATTAATGTTATTCGTAAAACTAATCCTAGATGGGCTGATCGATTCTCAACATGTGGTATCAGAGCCTCGTGGCTCTCGATCTAGGATATCAAGGTTTTATTGGTTTTGTGTTTAGTTTTCTGTTTTAGGTCAAATTAAATAAGACTAGGGTTTTGTTCAAACCCTAATTATTTAAAACAGAGAGTATTTTGGTGTTCGGTTTTTGAATAGAAGAAACAACAGCAGCAAAGATACAAGGATCAACAACATCAGAAGACGTGGATATGATATTTGTTGTTAAAACATAAAAGAAGCAGCAGGGTTTTCATGTTTACTGTTGCACGAACCAGCCCTAGCAGCAGAAACATAGGGTTTTCATGTGTCACATATGGTTCAGTTTGTATGGCGCTCTCTCAGTTCTTACTTCCTAAATGCTGCGAAGGTTATATATGAGTTATAAAACTCATGAAAACCCTAAACGTTTGTGATTTTATGCTGCTGTTAGATGCGTCTTATGAAGATGGAAGAAGGTTGCTGTGTTTTGATTTTGGACAAGAAGAAAGATACAACAGGTTATGGGAAGAGATGGCATCGCTAGCACGTTTGAAGGTACAAAGACAGATTAGATCTTCATGGTTTGATTTTTCTTATTTATTGCTACTAAAACCAACATTCTGGATTAAAAGATTTAATGAGTATAAGTCCTGGAAATGGAGGTTATGATATGCAGTTTTTGAATGGAACTATTATGATATAGAAAACCCTAATTTTTAGGGATTGGATTTGGTTTCCATAAACTACTTCCTGTATATGTTGAAGGACGTGGTATGCGGAGGTATATGGTTTGACGATGCAGATTGGTTTGTTTGTTATGGAATGTGTCATGGTAATGGTGCTAATTTATAGGGATTGTGATTTGTTCTCAAAATTAATCCCTGTATATTTGGAAGCAGCTTGGGATGGACTTTGTCAAATATATATAACATTAGTACTGCTATTTTATTTTTAGTACTGCTGATATTATATAGTGCTGTCAGTTTATTATTTTAGTGCTGCTCGCTGTCTGTTTGTACTGCTGGAATTAGTGACGATTCAGCAACAGATTTGTGACAGATTTAATGTCACAAAAAGCATTGGGAGGAAGGAGTACTTATATTAGCAACAGTTTTGTGACGGATCTGTGACAGGATAGTGACGACTTTGTAACAAATTTGAGACAAAAAAAGCGTCACTAACAGCTTGATTGGTTTGTACCGCTTCCTGAAGAAGTTTGTACCGTGGTTTGTCCGATATAGCTAGTTTGTACCGCTAGCTTTGGCAGATATCGGATGACACACATTTTTGGGACATTGAACGCGTTTGAATCTCGGATAGATGATGAAATTATGGCTTGTTTTTGGGGATTATTATGAAGAAAATTGGTTATTGCTTATTTGATGTTGTAGTTGATTTTCACAGGTGCGTGTCTTATCATATCTTGAAAGGTTTCAATCCCCTTTTAAAGATAACTTGTTCGTGCTTAAATGGTGTTGACGAAGACTTGATGAATCTAGCAAAGGTGTACGATCTACCTTATGATGCTTACTACGTACATTTGCTATCACTTTAAGGAGTTACGTTGTTATGCTCAGTGTCTCATTTTATAGGATAAATGAGGATTTTGTCAAGAGATTGCAATCTACTTATATTTTGGTCTTGGTATAAGTTTGACGTCATGTGGATAGTGCAAGACATAAGACACAAGTTTGGGAAATTCTACTTCTTCAACATATGGGTTATACTTATTTTTCTTCATCAATAATTACCACTTGGAGCTTACTGAGTTCGAAGATTCAAGGAGATTGGTTAGGCAACATTCAGGAGAAGCTTATTGTTAACATGCTTAACCATCTACATGTACCACTTAAGGGGAAGTGTTCACAAGTTGCTTATCTACAGATGACCCCTATTTAATGATTACAAAAAGGGGAAGAAGACTATATGGTTTGCAGCTTATTTATGAGTGGTGACATGTACAAGAAGATCTTAAGTCAAGGGGAAGCTTTGAAGATTGTTTCATACATGAAGATTGTTTTGTAATATCAAATAGGGGAAGATTGTTGGGATTTGAGATTTGATGATTACAAAACCACATATTAAGTTAGCTTCTTATCAAAGCTAGGTTTTCTTGTAAACCCTAGCCTCTCTAGTATATAAAGAGAGGTAGGGTGAATACTTTTATATATCCAACATAGTTAGATCTCTCAAATGAGAGTCTAATAGTTAGCTTATTAGTTTATATAGTTAGTGTATTAGATAGTGATTGTAGTCTCATTTATTCTGATCAAATATAATGAAGGCTTTAATGTTTAGTAGTTAAACCTTGTTGAATAGCATTATTGTTCTTATTATTCCGCTGCGTATTAATGTTATTCGTAAAACTAATCCTAGATGGGCTGATCGATTCTCAACACAGTAATCAAACAAAATTCTTTCCGACCAAACTCTAACCAATGATCCCCTATATGGAATATAATTGGAGGACAATCAGGTCGAAGGTTAGGGACAGATACCTGATGTTGAAAAACATAATGCATCATATGGCTATCATTTTCGTGAAACTGAATATCCAACCACGGCCCAAAAACAGTATCCCTAAATAACTTTTCACGATTCGGCTTCATTGACAAACGACCTTTAATTTCTAGAAGCAACTTAACACTTGACCTAACACTGATTTTGACATTGTAAAAATCAGACATTGTGATTTCAATATGGATTTAGATTCTCGATTACTATTAGTGTTATGGATGGATTGGTAAAAAGGATTAAAGTTTCTGTTCATCTGATTAAGAACAATCAGGGGGAAGAATAACAGGTGTTGGGTGGGTGTTCATCATGAGGTTGTGTGTGTCGTTGTGTGTGTTTTAGTGTGTGTTGTTGTGTGTGTTTTAGTGTGTGTTTTAATAAAAAAGATAGGTATAAAAAAATGAAATCTTTTACTTTTAAAAAATACTAAGTACTTTAAGTCGCCCAAAAGTGGAAGTTGCCCTAAAAGTACAAGTCGCAACATGTACTATAATATTATTTTATGTAAAGGTAAAAATGTAAAATGACCAAAAAACCAGTTGTCTAAAATACGGTCGCCCTTATTGTACAAGTTGCCCAATACATAAAAATTTATACATACATAACAAATACGTACCCGAAATGTCCTTTAATAATTAAATAAGGGACACATGGCATGTTGTGGTGAGGTTGCCCTAACGCACAGTCGCCCTGGACCCTTTTGGCTTAAAACTGTTTTTTGGGGGAGAAGGTGACTAGCACCCTTGAACTCGGACCTTTTTGGGAATTTTCCTTTTGGAATTTGGTTCGAAAAGTGTCAAAATTGTGAAAAAGTGTTTGGAAATTAAGGTTTAAAACTTTGGAAAACGTTGTATAAACGTACGGGTCATTTTGAAATTTCGTAAAAAGTCTATACTTATAATTTTTACTTAAAAACATGATTTTTGATTTTTAAATAACAAAATATTATTTTATTATTTTATTTATTTAATAAATTCACTAAAAGACGGAAAATATAATTTTTCTCGAAACTTTCCTAATGTGTTTATTATGATTAAACGTGTCGTTTTCAATCAAGGAATGATTTTTTTAAGTAACTAAGTTTACCGAATGGACTTGTCGAGATATATTTATAATTATTTATTATAAATATTTACTTATATTACTTATCTATTTTCGTTAAATAGTATAAGTTTGTACCGTTGAGGTATCGGATTGATATGATTATGGAGTATGTCGTCAACCATCACACCACTAAACTGTTTTGAGTACTTGTACAACGCGTCTAAACTCTATGCATCAAATGTGAAGATTGTTCTGGAAGTGAATGATTAAAATGGGACATTAACTGGACTAGGACGTGTGCGGACGTCGTTGCATTTGCTTGTGTGATTGAGATTGGGTTGCTAAAGGCTTGCTAGAGGTGAGTTCTCGTAGTCCCACTTTTTACTGTTTTTCCGTTGGGGGAAAATGATACTCAAATGTGTTTTGAAATGCTTTGAATTGAACTGTGCGAAATGTGGTTTTGTTTTGGGACAAGTAAGTGCTTATGACTGCTATGTGAATATTATACGTTGACGTACTTGCATGTACTGTGTTGGGCATGGCAAGGTTTGTGTACTCGCAATGTACTATGTTAGGCATTGCGAGGTTCTGTGTGGAACCACCTAATTTAGTGCTCCAGCTGGTAGGCCTTTAGGTGGGGGAGTTGCGACTCCATATTATGTGATTGGATCGGATGGGTACGCCTACCCAATATTTGGATCGGATGGGTACGCCTACCCAGTGTTTTGCATTGCATATATTCACTGTCATATAGCACTATTGTCCATTATTGAGTTATTGGCACAGCTTTTGGGTTTAAGGTCAAACCTACGAGCTCACCAACATTATTATTCACGTTTTCGAGTATCATTTTCATGTGTGTCATAATCAAAGGTTTGTGATTGATATTGAAAGAGAAAAGATGTGACCCAAGGGGACTGGGTAGAGATGGACGTGTTTTGAATTATGTTAAGTTTTCAACTTATAAAGTTTTGTAAACTTCAGTTTTATGAATGTAAATCATATAGTGTATGATCTTGTATCTTGTGCGATGAAAGGTATCGTCGCATCCCGTGTTTCCGCCACTGACAGGGTGTGACAGAATAGTATCAGAGCCAAGGTTATAGAGAATACCGGTTTTTATAAAATAAAAAACGCAACTATAACCAGAAAGTGAAGTCTATTTTAAGTAAAAACCTCGAACATGGCAAAAGTTGAATAACCCGAGCAGTTCATGGTATTATTCCTAAATTACGCATAACCTGATCAACTACGCTTAATTCAGGAAAGACTATGAAATAATGGGGTTAATTGTCTAGAAGCTATGTTAGGGGTAGGGAAGGGATGTGTGAGTAACGTGACCACCTAAAAATGATAGGATGTAAAGTGATGAGAACACTTGCAAGTGTTAAGATATGATAATGCTTGCGAGCATTGGAATTGATTGATTTGTGGTATCCATGTCGCCCTTAGTTGCGTGCATTGGAATTGATTGATTTGTGATATCCATGTCGCCCTTAGTTGCGTGCATTAGATTATTAGATGATTTGTGATATCCATGTCGCCCCTAGTTGTGTGCATTGGATTGTTGGATGATTTGTGATATCTAGCCTTAGTTGCGTACATAGGATTGTTAGTTGATTGATGATCCCATGATGCCTTGGTTGTGCATGCATTGGGTTGATGGTTGATTTGTGTTTGCCATGTGGCTATAGTAGTGCGAGCCTTAAATGATTAGGTTCGATTTTGGTTTTCCATGCTGCCTTAGTTGCGCAAGCATTGGACGGAAGGAGTGGCCTGTAATTGCACTATTGCCTTAAATAGGTTGCATTTTGCCTTGAGAGTTTAGTAGAATTGTAGCTGTTAGCGATGTTGATTGATTATGTGTTTTAAGTGGTTATGATGTTATGAGTTATGGTATTCTGGATGTGCATGTTCAGGGTTGAACGTCACTTGGTGATTGATTTTGTTCGTATGTTTTCGGTATATTGTTATATATATAAGGATATATATAGATACGTATATATGGTTAAGAACAAAGCGTTATGTGGAAACCGTAGAGGGGGGGGGGTGAATATGTTTCCTTTAAAAACTTTAAATAAAAGATTACATCACTCTTCTATCGGCGGTTCCATATATATATGGGGGCCGCCAAGTATATCAGGGGGCCGCCTGAATTATGGGATCGCCTCCAGAAGAGGTTTTCAGACTAGATCTTTTGTATCAAATCACCAATCAAGTTTGACGCAATATGAGAAGTTTTGATAATTGGTTTATAATAGCTAACACATATTCTAACAATATAATCATACTCACAATATTTAGCACAAAGAGCTACACAACCTTAACTAACAAGATATACACAACCATTCACACAATTATGAACACAATGCAAGTATAAAAGTAAAGCGGTAAATGTAAAGAAATAAGTAAAGCGAAAGGTAAAAGAAAATGCAAACCGACACGGTGATTTATAGTGGTTCGGTCATGAAGCTCCTCTTCGCCCTACTCTACTCCTCGAGTATCCAACTCGAGAGTTACTTCACTAATCAACAAGCTCCCTTTCGGCGGAGAAAACCTTATACCAATGCTTACATTATTTTCCGACACTAAGCTAGATGTCGAGTTCTTCTTCGTTTATTACCAAACCCGTTAAGTTTTATGCCAACAGTCACAAACCTAGTAATTTATGGCCTAAACACATAAACCACGTTGCTTACATTATTTTATGACACTAAGCTAGAGTCCGAAGTCCAAATCTAGCTAGAACCAATCTACCACTATCACCAATGTATATTAAGCCAAAAATACTACCACACCATAAACCCATGCCAAATATCTATACATCATCTTGGATCTACAACTACTAAAGATTGGAAGACATGGACTCGATCTATATGTAACAAATGTTACAATGGGACTAACTAGACTACATAACTTTGGATCTTGAAGATGACCGAAGTTCTTCTCTTGCACTTGATGGAAGAAGGAAATAATGGACTATTGAGATCACACCTTTAAATACAAGATTAAACAAGTTTAATGATAAAAAGATATAGAGAGATTAGTAGATCTAAAGAGAGAAAGAACTGAGAGAAATTCATGCAAAAAGGGGTTTTTAAAATAGTTGGAGGTGACCCACTATTTACAGGAGCTGAAAAACAGCCTGTCAGGAAATAGCGGTCCTAGATATATTAGGGGGCCGCCGGACAATTAAGGGGGCCGCCGGCCTATTTAAGGGACCGCCCCGACAGACGCTCCTATTTTTGTCTTTTTGTGGTGACAAACTTGTCTGGTAAAAGTTAAACATGTTTTGGAGGGAAAAGAACCAGATTTTGAATTTTGAAACAATCACCACATAAAACATTTCTTTATAATTCAAAAATAATTTCCGAGAAATTATTTTGTTATATTTACAATAATATAAGTTTAAGACAAAAACTTATTTCTTTGATCATCCTACAAGTTTAATGCTTGTTTTTACATACCTTATGTGATTTACGTCGGGTGTAAACCAATGTCCGTCTTGATGCATACTTGAGACGGTGAGAGATGTTGATGTATGTATGCATTGATGATTTGTGATTACGAGTAACATGCGTACTTTACGTTACGTATTACAAGTCACGTGTTTGTCATCACCAAAACATAAAGTGATCGTATAGATTAAATATCGTAATATTTGTACTAACAATCTCCCCTTTTTGATGATGACAAACTATGTAAACTATAACACATAGTAAAGTTTAAAAGTTACTCGTTTACACTCCTTTCTCCCCCTTTAGTCGAAGCAAAAAGATATTATGTAGATAATGGTTGGAGCATATACGTTGGAGGTTTGAGAATAAGACATGATAAGAGGGTACATGCTCCAGGTATATATGTTGGAGAAATGAGAAGAAGGTAGGTGCTTCGAGTATATAGGTTTGAGGTATGAGGAGATGATATGAAAAATAAATGTGAAGGTGATTGCGTGTTTCTTAGATAGTTTAGAAAAGGTCTTGGGAGATGAGAAGTAGGCAAGAAAGGAATATATGTACTTCGAGTGTAGAGAGTGGAGGAATGAGGAAAAGGTAGGTGCTCCAAGTATATGGGTTGGAGGAATGAGTAGAAAACATGAGAAAATAAGTTAAGGTGGTTTTATGTTATCTAGATTATATTTAAAGGAGTCATGATAGATGATAGAAAAAAAGGCCATGAAAAGAGAGTAGGTACTTCAAATATATATGTTGAAGGTGTGAGAAGAGGACCTTAAGGTTGAGGGTGATTTTGAAGTGGAGGAGGTGAAGTATTTGGAGTATGAATGAGCCCTTCATTGTATTTTAACAATCCCCATCCATATTCCCTATAAAGGTAAGCTTGAATCCAAACCCAATAAAGTCGCTCCTATCATCATGGTTAACAACTCCATACATTTATCCACAATTCCTAGGCTCCCCTTGCTCCATTGCTCCACATGATAATATCATTCCATTATATTTGACTCTAACAGATCCATGGATCAAATAAATTACCATTGATGCTCAAGAAGTTTCGATGCAATTTAAAATGATTGAGCTTGTTTTTTTTTTTTTTTTTGGTTATTTTTATTTGTATTGTTTTTTTTTTTTTTGTTTTTTTTTTTTTGTTTGCCAAGTGCTCCCCTGGTGTATGCTCCCCCTTGTTTGGGGTACCAGGAATTCAAATATTGTTGTGCTAACAAAACAAGTAGTATACAAGTGCACAAATACAGTATACAAAACATTAGCGGGGAACTAGACATGCACTTCTAGGTTTTATTATTCTAAAGTATGACACTTTGAAAGAGAAGTAGAAACTAGACACAAGTAATCATTATTTTAAAAACAACCTAAATGATAAATAAAAAGAATTGAGACGTATGTTTACGGAGAAAGATCCGACTTTTAATAAACGAGAATGGGATTCGTTTATTGATTGACACAAAAATATTATGAGAATGACTTTTTAAAAGTAGACGGATGACACTTAATATCTTGGCAAAGTAAAGAAAATTATATATATTTATTTTTTAAAAGAGTAAAAAGAAAAATAAGACAAGGATGGAGACGATATGCTCTTGGATGTGAATGAGAATGATTCCATAGAGCCGAAAAGTAGGAAAGGATAAGGGAGACTAAAGAAGGAGAGTGTTGACGAGAGGTAGTTAGAAGATATTGATATATCATTTGCACTAACAATTGATGTGCGTGTGATCTTATCATAACAAAGGTAGATGATTAGGAATTCAAAGGTTTGTTTGGTATTTTGTTGTTTGACAATGTGGTGACTCAATAGCACTTGAAGATTGAATATCTTCTTTATGTTCTTTACTTTTTAGAAAGTGGAAAGTTTAGCGAAGGAGTGACATTTTCATTTCGCAAATTACTTAAATATTTTGGATGAAATAATTAAGTTGTCAAGGGATATAAAAGGAATTCTAATAGTAACAAGACTATTAGAAGAGAGAAGAAACATTTAGAAGTGAGAAGAAACGTTAGAGATGAGAAGACTTATTAGAAGTGAAAAGAAATGTTTAGAAGTGAAAAAACCATTCGAAGTAAGAAAAGAGGTTTACAAGAAGTGAGGACCAAGATGTGAGGAGATTTATGAGTATGACGATTTAAGGATTGTGTTTGAGAATGATACGCATTTCATTATGAAATTCACTTGACTATTAACAACATAAGCAATGATGCTTATGAGTGTTAGGATATGAGGATGACCCATTAATCTATAGAGAGATATTGGGCATAGGTTTGTGTGTTATGAAGGGTAGTTTATTTTTCATGGTTTGTAGAAGTGATAAACGCTATTAGTTTGTGATTATGTTGGTGGAGAAGAATTCATGATGAATTTTATTGTGAAGATGACTCGGTGGATGACTCAAGACTCGTTTTTCATTTCACCTTGTTGGTTTGAATGTGTACTAGAACTAGTAATTATTGACAAGAGTGAATAATAGTTAATGAGGTTTGAGTGAAGAATAGACGCCAACTCACAAAAGAAGAAGAAGAGAGAGAAGGGTGTTCGTTTTATTATTAGAAAAGGAAATGAAAGATATCACAAGCCTGCTGCCGGCGGTCCCATAAATATATGGGGGCCGCCTGGTTTATGGGGACCACCAACAGGAGATGAGTTTAGGAATTGACGGATTTTGTGAAAGGAGTGATATTTCAATTTGCATTTCGCTAATTAAAAAAATACTTAAGGTACTTCGGATGAAGTAGTTAAGTTGTCACGACATGGAATGAAACACGGACTAGAATCGAAACTAGAAGAAAAGAGGAGAACGATTTATGAAATGTGTTTCATTATTCCTAAACCTTGACGAAGATAATTTAACGACTCACACTTGAGGGGTAAAGAAAGAATGTCGGAGATGTTATCTTCAGACGCAACCTTTTCGAAGGAGATGTTTCCTTTTGGACATTGTCCCAAAGGAAATGGTGACGTATTTTTGGTGTGTTGCGTACGCGAAAATAATAATAATAATAATAAAGAAGATAACAAACGAAGATAGAGACGACGAGCTTGACAATGTCAAGACGGATGGTGGTTAGCGTACAATAAACTATACTCAAAAAGTTATGTAGCTCTTCCTGAGCATTGCGAATGTTCATAGAACAATAACACGATGAGGTATACGGTTGTCTTAAAGGTGGTAGCGGAAATAATGAAGGAAAGAGATTAGCCATCTTTATGGTTGAAGATGCGTAGTTGAGTGAGAGGAAAGAGGTGTGATTGAAAAACAAAGAGTATTTTCGTCAAAGAGAGATAATGTTTTCGTCAAAAAAAATATTTTCGTCGGAGAGAAAGGATGTTTTGTCGAAGAGAAAAAAATGTTTTCGACGAAGAGAAAAGAATGTTTTCGTCAAAAAGAAAGAATGTATAGTCGAAGAGAAAGAATATTTTTGTCGAAGAGAAAAGGAGAGCGTTTTAACTTATGTTGTTAAAAGGCTTGAATAGGGATTTTCAGATATGACCTTTAACGTTTGCGATCGCAAGTTAAAGATACTTGAATATCTCGAATAAAATATTTAAGTTGTCAAACCTACTTG
>BQNB010187731.1:0-12013 GCA_026074375.1 Tanacetum coccineum
AGGCATTTAATATGCACAACACGAACGGAAAGACCGGAATGGCTCGACCGAGAAGTAGTAACGAATCTTAACAGCTAAGTCCTACTAGCCTAGGATAATGTGTTTGGGTTTCCCGATGAATTGTTATGTCAACGCGACGCGTTGATAAAGATTTAGATTTAACGTTGTAATGGTTTGGTGGTTGGTTAAATAAATAAATTGAAATATACGCAAATGGTGTAATATATATTCTATATATATTACATATGAAAAATAAACCCTTACATAATTCATACCGTGAATTATATAACATGACAAACATTCCAACGATTAATGAAAAGTATATAAAGTTTTGCAAGTATTATATAATAAGGTGTAAATAATTAACCCAATTGGTTTGACACCATTTCAATTAAACAACCGATGTTTGTAACAGTTTATAACCATTATAAAATATAAAATAATATTTTATAAATTATATTTCGTTTCCTCGACGGGTCGTGCCTAAAACAGTTCGTTTCATTGTAAAAGTATAGTTTTCGTTCATTGGTCGGGTTATTTTATAATACAAGTTAATGTATCTTTAAAATATAATCTTGAGGTCCCCTTTATCGGTTTCTAAAACAATAGCAGTTTTAGTAAAACATTACTAAATATAGAAATCTATATAAATTTCGCCATGACCTTTCCGTTTATAAAACGATCCCAAGTCGAACGACTTTGTTGCAAATCCACTTTCCCAATTTAATTTAATAGAAATCATTTTAACAATTCAAGGGTGTTTATTAATTATCGTTTAATAAACATTATTTCCATATTGTAACTTCGTTACGAATCATAGTATTTTATATTCGTCCCCAGTCTAATATAATGTATCCGAAAAATAATAATTAGTCACATTTATTTAACCAATTAACCACCGGTCCGATTATAATATTTATATCAAATCTTGGTATATTTTTATTAGTTAGGGTTATATATACCAAACGAACCCTTGTTGATCATCACTAACCAAACGTACCCTAACGGCTGTCACGGCAGCCAAACGCACCCTTGTGTCAATCCTGCTACCCCAAACGCACCCTTATTGTGTAAATAAACCAAACACGCCCTATGTTCTTTTCTACCAAGCCAAACACCCCTTTTTCGGCTTTCTGTACACCCAAACGTACCCGCTGTGGTTCTGACCCGCGAACCAAACACACCCTTATGTACCCGGCTGTTTCGCTGCCAAAATCCGACAACCCGACCCGGCTGTTTCGCAGCCAAACGCACCCAGGTGGCAACCCCAAAACAAATACACCCTTTTCGTTACCATAAGAAAACCAAACACGCCCCTTGGTGGCGGCTGATAAGCCAAACGCACCCTTATTTCGTTTGCACAGCCAAACGCACCCTAATCGGGTGGCTGACCCGCACCCGAACGCACCCTTGTGGTGCCGAAATCCAACCAACGCAACCCTCTTGTCATCGTACAAAACCAAACGCACCCTAGGGTTGATAATAACCAAAAATAAACATTCCCTTGTGGCTGTGACCACCCCAAACGCACCCCTAGGGGTGGCGGCACAGCGAACCGACGCACCCGTGGGTGGTGATAAAACAGACCGAACAAAACACCCCTCGGTGGTGGTTTTATAAACCATACGCACCCTTCATGGTGCTGAGGTGGCAGCTGGCGGTTGATGACGATGGAGGAGGGGATGGTGAGGTGGTGGTGTGTAGCGGCAGTGGAGGTGTGGTGGGGTGAAGGTGGAGTGGCGGTGGAGGGTGATGATGATGATGGCGAAATGATGATGATGAGGTGTTGACTACAAAAACCAAACCGAACCCTTAATGGTGCCGACTCTTAGCCCCCAACAGCACCCTATTTTCTGTTTTATAACCTAAACCGAACGCACTATGGTGGTGTCGGTGGGGTGGCAGTGGTAGTGGAGTTGGTGGCGGTGACGAGGGGGTGGCGATGATGACAATGATGTGGTGACGATGAGGATGGTGGTGGTTTAAAACCACACGCACCCATGGTGGGTGGCTGTGGTGGTGACGGGGGTGGTAGCCACGGCTGTTTAGCCGTGGTGATGGTGGTGTTATGGTGGCACGGCTGAGACAGCCGGAGGGGGGGCAAAAGGCGCGTGGCGGCGAGTGGGGTAGTGGGTTGGGTAGATCGGAAGAAGAGGAACAACAATTTGGTGTTCGCCGGAAAAATCCGCCGGAAAAGTTTTTCGACGGCGGCGACGGCGGCTGGCCGGTGGCTAGTCTGGTGGCTCGGGATGGCTAGAAAAGTGGGGAGGAGAGTGTGTTTGGCTTGTGTGTGTGTTTTGTTTTGTAGAAATGAAAAAAAAAATGTAAAACTTTATATATATATATATATAGAAAGTTTAAATCAAATTTGATAGTGTATAATAGTCTAGGGTCCATTGTGTAACTTTTTAATGAAGTTTTGATAAAAAGCGGTTCGGGACTCGTTTGAGCGACTTAACGGATGATTCGACGCACGAAACTTGCGCCGTTGTTTTCCAAATCATTTTTCTGATAAAAATGAGTATTCACATGATAATATTTCATAAATCTTTTTATAACATTTATAAAAATATTCGTTATTTATTTAGTGAACGGTTTACTACGGCCTTGTCTGAACATAGAAAATAAACAAATGTATTTAACAAAAAATTAAAAAAATTAATTACAAAATAAATAAAATTTGTTAAAAACAAAAAAAACTTTAAAAATTTTTAAATTTAAAAAAAAAAAACTCAAATTCGTGTTTTCAAAAAAAAAAACCTTTTTAAATTAAATTGCTAAGTATTTTATTAAAATAGTTTTTTTATTTAAAAAAATACGTGATAATTAAATATAATTTAATTTTTTTGTGTATTCTAAAATTTGCGAGGAGCATTTCAGTCATCCTCCTTCCTGACTGTTTTTCGGTCTCGGTCAAAACTAAAAAGTTTTGTTAGGAATTCGTTTACATTAAAATTGCTTTAGATCCGAATAATGAAAACATGATTTAGCTGCTCGTTTTTGATAAATCAACTTAGGAATAACATATATCTCTTTTAAATATGTTCCGAAAAATTACCGGTTATGCGGTAATCGCTTTTATGTGAAAATGAAAGACCAAAAGTCAAAAGTCAAGTCAAACCCTAAAAGTCAAAGATTAAAAATCGTCATTCAAAATTTCAAAAATTCTCGGATGTTACATATAATTTGTACACTATCTAGATAGAAGACATGATGAAGTCCTCTCCAATTTGCTTGTTGTCCAAAGCCTCCAAGAACAAATCATGGTTGTGGCATCGGCGTTTAAACCACTTGAACTTCGGTACCATCAATGACCTTGCAAGAAAATATTTAGTTGGAGGCTTACCTAGATTGAAGTTTGAGAAAGATCATCTCTGCTCCGCGTGTCAACTAGGAAAGAGCAAAAAACATACCCACAAACCCAAAACTAAAAACACCAACTTGGTTAAAAGAATAAAAGAAGGAAAGGAAAACAGAGAAGTCCCAAGGGCACGTTTGGTAGTAGAGTGTGGTGTTAAATATATTGGTTGAGGGAGGTTGAGGTCCCAGGTTCGAGCCTTGGCTCACCTAGGGCTTCCCTCATTCCTAGTATATTTTTGTTTTGGCCATTTTTTATTCAACTTTTTTTAAAGACTTAAAAATAAGCACTTTTAATAAAAACACATTTTTTAAAAACCCCAAATAAGCACGAAAATAAGCTGTTAAAATTGACAGTTTAAGCCTTTTTACACTAAGTGATAAAAAAGGAAAATGATTAGCTTTTTTAGAGCTAATAAGCAACTGAAAAAGGGAAATAAGCTAAAACAGGTGATAATCTATACCTAAAAAGCACTAAGGCACAAAAATAAGCAACTAGAATAAGCTGGAACTAGCTTAAATGACAGATTAACTAAAAAGACTATAAAACTTAAAATTTTTAACTAAAGGAAGCAATAAGCCCTAATCTAAGTGAAATAAGCTAAATTGGATTAAATCTAATCTAATAAGCAAAACTAAGCACAATGTAAGCAAATTCAATAAGCAAATGAGCTCAATAAGCAAATAAGCTAATGGGCCAAAACCTGAGCTAAAACAGCCTAAGGAGGCACTTTTGAGCTTAAAATTAAGCTCCTTAATGGATCATTGTGACTATAAGACCACCAAATAGATTGAAATTAGCCCTCAAAGAACTTATATCAACAATCTAAAACCATTTTGAAATAATGGATAAGCCACAATTAGCATTTGAAAAAGCTGTTTTTCAAAGTTTCAATACTTAGTAGAAAAAAATTGACAGATTTTGGAAAAACACAAAACACTTTTGCAGACCTTAAAAGTTTGGTTTCAAACTTGATTTAACACTTGAACAAACACAAAAATGTCATAAAAACTTGTCCTACAAAGATTTAATCACACAATTTATTAAATGAGCTTATGAGTTAACAGTTTCGACTATGAGTACAAAAACCATAAAATTAAGTTTTACCCTTAAAAACTTTTGTTAAGTTGAGTTTTAGGTTTAATTTAAGTAAAACTAAGATGATCAAAGTGTCAAAACCATTCCTGACCCATTTTGACCCAGTAAGTCAGATAAACCAAACACCCCTTTAAGCATATTTTTACCAATTTTAACTTAATAACTTGAATTTTTTATGAACAAACCCTTAAGACCAGATTATAAACAACTTATAACAAACCCAATAAGCAAATTTTAACACTTAAATAAGCAAAAACAACAAGATTAAAGATTATGCAATAGTTAAGCTATTTTTGACAGATTATAAGAAAAACTTAAACTATGATTTCTAAGCTACAAGCAGACATAAATAAGCAGAAAACAACTCAAATAAGCATAAATAAGCAAGAATAAGCATAATTAAGCACAATAAGCTATCCTACAGTAAATAAGCTAATATTTGAGAAATGGAAACTTACAAGAGCCCTTGCTTAAACAGGACAAATAAGCTCAAAAGAGAGCTAATCTACAAGCTCTAGCTTGTCAAAAGACAAGCTAGTAGTGTCCATAAGCTCTTCCAAAGCTAGCTTATCATCCAAATTAAGCTGAGGTATTTGAGGGTGGACTTTTTGTGAAATTTGCTTAACAGTTTATATATTTAAGTTACTTTTAATGAAAACAAGTTATATAAGTGGTTTAATAAAAGCTTATAAGAGCTTATAGTGAGCTTTTTAAAACATTAATTGAACTTAAAACTTGAAAACAGATTTTGAAACCAAACTTAAATTTCATTAAACTTTAAAAATATTACAAGTAAGAAAGTATACAATAAGCTAATTAAAACTAAAATAAGTTGAAAAATAAAGCTCGATGCCACAATGGGCTTACAAAGTCCTACTTTATATACGAAAACGTCCACAGAGGTCTTGTCCCTATTGTCTTGTGTTCCTTTAGTGAGAAGGGCTCAAGGCTGTGTTTGATGTGTGAGGATAAGTCTCTCAATTAATCCATAGCCCGTCCAAAATAAGGGATGCCAGGTCCTTATGATCTGAACCTTCAATTCTTGTCCTGTTCCCTTGTCGAATTAGAGTTTATAGGATTGCCAACATGGCAATAAGCCATGTGATGTGTGGGGTTAAGGGAGGTGATGGTTTTGTTGTCTAGTTGCAGAGGTGCAGGGTGAAGAAGACATTAAAATGGAAAATTGACGCCATTTTTGAATTCTTGTTTGTATTACTGTTTAGGTGAAAACATGGGTGAAGGGTTTGGGTGTTTGGTAAGAATGATCCTTCATCTTGTATGTATGTATGACAATGATAGTCCCCATGTGGAGTAAAGAGTTGTAAGGATTTACAACATCAGGTCCCTTGAGGTTATAACATGTTATTGCAATGCACCGCTTGTCCTTTGTGGACTAACAGATTAGGGTTAAAGGTTTATATGGGCTTAACCTTAGTTAGAGTGTTTATTGGGCCAAGGATTAAAACTGTTTTGGGCCTTGAATGGTAATAAAGGGATTTTGCCCATTTGGCTATAAGGCTTTCACATAATACATTTAATGGCTGACCCCGGCCCATTAGATGGGTTATAAGGGTGGCACATTAAGATAGATTCTCTCTCGATGTCCGGCTTTGGCCTTTGACTTTGACTTTGTCGGGGTTGACTTTTGTTGACTTTGACTTTTTGATTTGGCTTTGATTTGACTTGTGCTTCATGCTCTTTCTGTTCTCGTGCTCGGTTTTGTTGTTTTTGGCTTTGTTTTTGTCCTTTTCTAAGATATCCGTTTCCTGCACAATACAAATGCAAAACATAAAAATACAAATGTATTTTTTGGTACGTTTTTGGTCAATGAAGGTCCGTTTTTAATGGTCCGAAGGTATGTGTACTTAAACACCTACCAAAATCCCCCATAGACTAAGATATGTCGTGTCCTCACGCAGATGCTATAAGTAAAAACCTTAAGAAAACTAAGACACCTTAATCCTCCTCTCGACTAATAACGCCTTCGAAAGTAGCATAAGTGGCTCACAAGGGAATCAAGAAATCAATAGCTTCGAAAAGCCCCGTTTTAACCATTTTTAAATATTTACACTTATTCCCACTTATATTTTTGTATTTTTCCTTTTTCTTATTTTTTTGTATTTTTTTTAAACAACTAACTAACTTATTTGACTTTTGTTATTTTTATAACTTTTAAGGATCATAGAACAAGAAACATTTCATTCCTAAAATGCCCCAAAAAGGATAAATTCATCGTTCCCCGGGACTTCCTCCCTTAAGTTCCAAACCAAGCACAAAACGAAATCACCGCTAAATATGAGTTAAGATGCTAACACTACTCATATTTGTAACTTGTAAACTTTTCTCTCCCGGCAATTAAATATATTTAGGGTGAATAGTGCCGAATTTTGAATGTCGAACCATGGATCACAACGTTTTGCCAAAAATCTATATCTTCACGTTCCAACCCGGAATAATGAGTTTTGAAGGACGAGATCATCCCATGGTAGCGACTTCGTCTCGGCATCATCCTAACCTTAAGCGTCGAATTGTGACCAGGCTTTTGACAACCCACAGAGACTAGTATCGAGACTCACGGACCTTCGGTTTCAAAAACTATTAGGTTTCTCGTTTATACGTATCTTATTTAATGTAACATCGGCTGTGAGCCGGCAAGATGCAGCAAACATTTAATCCTCAGGTACCCTCCATCCAAATCCGGGAATCTTATTCTTACTAATGGGCTTTCTTTAGAAGGCATGCAACATCGGTGTTGAAAGCCGACAAGATGCAGCAAACTTTTATCAGCCCACAGTTTATAATTATTATTCATCATTCTTTTTTTTCATTTTTTCTCATTTCATTTTTTTTTCTTTTTTTTTCATTTTTACACTTTATATTACCACGATATATAGAAAAAACTTCTTTTTGAAAAATTTCAGTATAAATTTGAACTAAGATTAAAATTATTGCTATCGACTGCATTTCAAATTCAAAAATTGTTGATTTAAGTTTAATTTTCAAAAGTAGCACGTATTATTAGTCCGGTTAGGAGCTTATGGGAGAAAAGCCACAAAGTACACACATGAGCTTGTAAGATTTCCAAATAATCTTTGTTTAGCATCCAACTCATAATTAACTCTATTATTTTTCGTTCTTCGCAAAGATTCGCGAATGCTTAGTCTAAACATTAAGGAACAAGCTAGAGCTCAACACGCTCGATCGACTCAAAATTTATTCTTATTCTACCCATCAGGAAAATTAACAGTTATACAAAAACACTTAACTTTTTATTTTTGAAAATATTTTAAAATTTTTTTCATTTTTCGTATTTCGGTGGTAAAAAAACGCGATTACGCTAAAACAAAAACGACTGTAGGTAAAATCAATCGATTAGATCCCCTCATACTAGAACTGAATATTATCCTCAATGTTTTAAGAAGCGTCTCTATTTTTTTTGGGTAAAAGGGAATGGTTACCCCGGTAAAATATATTAAACCCAAAATCCAATAAGAACAATGGAGTGTGGCTGAAGTACCACATTAACCTCCAGCCTAGCTTGAACAACTAAATATATTAAGAAGCATCTCTATGTAAATCTAAAGTCGTTTATTAAGTATGCTTAAAGATAAACGTTAATCGATAAGATTTGTATATTGGATTCCCAAAGTGAAGCTGAGGATTTGAAGCTCGAGTGAACGAAGGACAAAACCACAAGCACGAGAGGCTTCAAAATCCGGGCAATCCTGGACATACAACAAAAACACAAGTACACGATAATGGAAGAGGCGAGCCTCATCACAACAATAAACACTTATTCATTACTACATAATACTACTAGGATAAGCATGGGGTGCCTCCCATGAAGCGCTTGTTTAGGGTCTCTAAGCTTGACCCATTCCCCGAATTCAATTGTTCTTGGGGAAGGCTTGGAGGTACTAGACAACCTCGGTTGGTATGTCCCCTTCAAAGTAGTGTTTAAGACGATGACCATTCACTTTGAAGTTTGGCTCGGAGTTTTGGGATAACTTGACAGTGCCATATGGAAAAACTTCGGTGATGGTGAATGGTCCGGACCAACGGGATTTTAGCTTGCCCGAGAAGAGCTTCAATCTATAATTAAAGAGGAGGACTCGATCACCAACGTTGAAAACCTAGTTTTTGCTCTTGGAGTCATGGATTCTCTTTGTTTTCTCTTTGTAGATCAAAGAGTTCTCATAGGCTTGATCACGAAGTTCATTTAATTCATTGAGTTGAACTTTCAGGTGATCACCCGCGGTCAAAAGGTCAAAGTTTGCATGTTTCAAGGCCTTGTAAGCTTTGTGCTCGAGCTGATCGGATAGATTGACAATGCCTTTCCGAGTACAACGACTGCGTGTAAGGAGTACACCCGATGGGTATTTTGTAAGCTGTACGGAAGGCCCAAAGTGCATCATCTAATTTATCCGACCAAGAGGCACGGTTCTCGCCTTCGGTCCTTTCAAGAATTCTTTTTAAACCACGGTTGGAGACTTCCATTTGTCCGCTTGTTTGGGGGTGATACGCGGTAGCAAGACGGTGGGTGACACCGTACTTAAGCATGACCTTCGAGAATTGGTCATTGCAGAAGTGAATACCGCGATCACTAATGATAGCACAGGGAGTTCCAAACCGAGCAAAGAGAGATTTTTAAAATTTGACAACAACTCGGGCGTCGTTGGTGGGGAACGCTTTCGCTTCAACCCATTTGGACAAATAATCGACCGCCACGAGTATATACTTATTCCCTCTTGAAGATGGGAACGGTCCCATGAAATCGATACCCCACACGTCAAAAATTTCGCAAACTTGGATTGAATTTTGTGGCATTTCATCACGTTGCGAAATTTTGCCTTGACATTGACAAGTGTCACATCGGGTGACCAAGTCATGGGCATCCTGATAGGTAGATTGTGGGGCGGCGAAGGGGGCGTACGAAAAAGGAAAGAGGACAAGAAAAGGAGAAAAAAAGAAGGAGAGTGTAAAGATCAACCAATAAAACCCGAAATCAAAGACCTTTTTGGCGGTGTAGTTGGCACCGTAATGTCCCCCGGTGGGTCCACTATGGCAAGCTTTGAGGATGTCAATAGCTTCTTGGCCCGAAACACACCGCCGGATCACTTGATCCGCACATATTTTGAACAAATAGGGGTCGTCCCAAAAGTAGTGTTTAACATCCTTGAAAAACTTGTTCTTTTGTTGGGACGACATCCCTTTAACAATGAAATTCCCCGCGTGGTAATTTGCAAAATCTGCAAACCACGCGGGGTCTAAGTTAATCCACTAAAAGTCACAACCATATTAAGTGTCTCGAAGGAAAACAGTGTCATTTTCTCTTTGGTACGAACACCTTTTTCATAAGATTTTCTAATCGGGAAAGATGATAGGGCCCGGCGAGATTCTCTCTCGGCTCCATTTGGTGTCAAATACTTTGAATTTGAACTCTTATACGAGGAGAAACCCACCGGAGCAATCTCGCATTGGAATCTTTTTTAGCAAAGAGATATTTAAGGGCGGAGTGATCCGTATACACAATGCTTTTGTTCAAGATGAGGTAAGACCGGAATTTTTTGAAGGCGTACACCACGGCTAACATTTCTTTCTCCGTCATGGTGTAATGCGATTCCGCCTCGGTCATTGTTTTACTAGCATAGTGTATAGGCCTAAAGTGCCTTTCATGACGTTTGCCACCAAGAACCGCAAACCTATGGCAAAGTCGCTTGCATCGCACATAAGCTCAAAGGGTAAGTCCCAATCGGGGGCAATCAAGATTGGAGCTTCGGTAAGTTTTTTCTTTAACGTTTCAAAAGCTTGAATACATTCATCAGAGAAAATAAACGGAGTATTTTTCTCAAGCGGGAAATTTTGGAAAAATCCTTAATGAACCGTCGGTAGAAACCTGCATGACCGAGAAAACTCCGAACACCCTTAACGGTGGTGGGATGAGGTAACTTAGCAATCACATCGACTTTTGCCTTATCAACCTCAATCCCGTTCTTGGAAATCTTATGGCCAAGGACAATTCCTTCCTTGACCATGAAATGACTTTTCTCCTAATTTAGACAAAGATTAGTGTCTTCATAACGTTTAAGCATCTTGTCCAAATGGGAGAGGCAAGTTTCGAATGAATTCCCAAAGACCGAGAAGTCGTCCATAAAGACTTCCATTGTTTTTTCGATCATATCATGAAAGATAGCCATCATACACCTTTGAAACGTGCCCGGTGCATTACATAACCTGAAAGGCATGCGACGATAGGCAAACGTTCCATAAGGACACGTGAATGTGGTCTTTTCTTGATCTTTAGGATCGATGGAAATTTAAAAGTAACCCGAAAACCATCGAGAAAACAATAGTACTTATTTTCTGCTAATCTCTCGAGCATTTGATCCATGAAAGGAAGTGGAAAATGGTCTTTACGGGTGGCCTCATTTAAGTTACAGTAGTCAATGCATACACGCCACCCCGTAACCAATCGAGTCGGGATCAACTCATTTTCATCATTTTCAACAACGGTAAAGCACCGCGTTTTCGTACGCCAATGGTACGGGTCTTACGCCAAGGACTAATCATCCGAGATCGGGTAAATTAATCCGGCGTCAAGAAGTTTTTCAACCTCCTTTTTGATGACATCGTGGATTTTCGGATTCACCCGTCTTTGGTGTTGGACCGCCGGTTTGTAGTCCTCTTCCATAAGAATCTTGTGAGTACAAAATTTCGGGTTAATACCCTTGATGTCGGAGAGTTTCCAAGCGATGGCTCGCTTGTGTGACTTCAAAACCTTTATGAGAGCGGCTTTTTCCTCGACACTCAAGTCTTTAGCAATTATGACGGGTAACTTGTTGTCACCTTCCAAAAATGTGTATTCGAGATGAGGAGGTAAGTCCTTGAGTTCGACCTTGGGAGGTTCATCAATTGAAGATTTATCAGTTTTAGCTTCACAAACTTTAAGTTCTTTTCGAATTTTAGGCAAATAATTTCCTTGAGTGGGAGGAGGTAATGATGGATCATCATTGAGAAATGCTTCAAGAAGAAGAATATCCCTCTCCGGGTCATAATAAGAGTAATCAACTTCTGGTGAAGTTGGATCATCTTCAAGAGCGAGGAAAGCATCGACTTCCTCGAGAAGAAAATCACTATCCCCGAAGGGAGTGAGAGTCGGAGAAGAGGTAGAAACGATCGGGTCATAATAAGGAGTGGGATTGCCACTCGCGATCACATCGGAGAAACCGAGAACTTCTTGAGAATACTCCTCACAAGCCATTTCAATGACGTCAATTCGGTTAACCGAATTATCATCATAATTAGAGGAGTATCTCGAAGTTTGATCAAGATTGAATGTTACGGCTTCTTTTCCAACACGAAGAGTTAATTCTCCTTCGTAAACATCAATCAAAGCACGTCCAGTCTTTAAGAAGGATCTCCTGAGAATTAGGGGTCTCCAAGTTTTTTAGGTAACTTTTTGAGGAGAATCGCTAAGCAATGCTCATTCAATGGAGTTCTTGCCAATTCAAACAATTTCTCTTTGTTACTAATTAAACTCTTAAGTGTCGAAGCAAA
>BQNB010187733.1:0-12013 GCA_026074375.1 Tanacetum coccineum
GATGAGACGTTTTATGAGGCATGGGACCGATTCAACGATCTTCTTTGGGCATGTACACATCATGGATTTTCAGAATTGCATCAACTCGATACATTTTACAATGCCTTGAACTCAAATGATCAAGATTCGTTAAATTCCGCCGCGGGTAGTAACTTTTTTGATAAAATGCCCCGTGATTGCCTAAGAATCATTGAAAGCAAATCCAAAGTTCGTAATTCACGTAATAAACCGGTTGTTGCAAAAGTGAGTTTGAGCTCTTCTACCCCCGGTATTTCTTCCGATGTTGCCGAATTGAAAGATATAGTGAAAGCTTTACTTCTTGATAAAAAATCCCAAGCTCTCACTCCCGTGAAAGCGGTCGAGGAAAGTTGTGTTACTTGTGGTGGTGCTCATTCGTACCGAAATTGTTCCGCCACCAATGGCAACGTTTATCGTGACAATATTCAAGAGTACGTCTTTTAAGCCGCCGCAGCTAACTACAACCAAGAAAATACCGGTTATCGAGCCCCGATTGCTAATCAAATTCGACCTCCCGGTTTTCCTCCCGTTCAAAACAATCAAAACCGTTACAACCAAGGAAATAATTTCAACCAAAATCGGGGAAACAATTACAACCAAAACCGGGGGAATAATTACAACCAAGGACAAATTTATCAACCCCCAGTAAATCAACCTCCAATTCACCAAGCTCCACCTTACTAAGCTCCGGCTCCTCAAACACAAGGTGTGACAAAGACCGATTTTGAAAGCTACGTCAAAGCCAATGATGCGGTTATGAGAAACATGCAAGACCAAAATCAAAACTTGCAAAATCAAATGACCAATTTAACGGACATGCTTTCCAAATTCATGAATGCCAATACCGCTTCATCTTCGGGTACGTGTTCTCTCCCGAGTAACACCGTTACTAACCCGAAGGAAGACTTGAAGGGTATTACTACCCAAAGCGGTGTGGCTTATCAAGGACCCACAATTCCTACAACTTCTTCTTCTCCTAAAGTAGTGGAGCATGAAACCGAGGTGACAAAAGACACGATGCCTCCTACTAATAACGGAAGTACCAAAGACGTCCAACCTCCGGTTGTCCGAGTTCAATCTCATGTACCAAATTCTGAGCCCGTTGTTATTTCCGTTAGTGCTCTGATGCCTAACTTGAAACCAACAATTCCATATCTTTCAAGACGTAATGATGAAATGCTCCGTGAAAAAGCTAACGACCAAATTGAGAAATTCTATAAAATCTTTAAAGATTTGAGTTTCAAAATTAGCTTAACGGATGCTTTAATTCTTATGCCTAAATTTGCCTTGACTCTTAAAGCCTTGATTGGAAACAAAGAAAAATTAAGTCAAATAGCTAGAACGCATTTGAATGAGCATTGCTTGGCGGTCATCCTCAACAAGTTACCCGAAAAACTTAGAGACCCCGGCAAATTCCTCATACCGTGTGATTTTCCCAGAATGGATGAATGCTTAGCCTTGGCCGATCTTGGCGCAAGCGTAAATCTCATGCCATTATCCGTGTAGAAAAGACTTTCTCTTCAGGAACTCACTCCTACTTGTATGACTCTTGAACTAGCAGACCGTTCGATCACTCAACCGATCGGTATCGCCAAAGATGTCTACGTAAAAGTAGGAAAGTTCCATTTCCCGGCCGACTTCGTAGTCATAGACTTTGATGCCAATCCTCGAGTTCCCCTAATTCTCGAGAGATCCTTCTTAAAAACTGGACGTGCCTTGATTGTTGTTTACAAAGGAGAACTAACACTTCGTGTTGGAAAATAAGCCGTAACATTAAATCTTGATCAAACTTCGAGGTACTCCTCTAATTACGATGATATGACGGCAAACCGAATCGACGTCATTGAAATGGCTTGTGAGGAGTATTCTCAAGAAGTTCTCGGTTCTCTGATTTGATCTCGAGTGGTAATCCCACTCCTTACAATGACTCGATCTTTTCTACCTGTTCTCCGACTCTCACTCCCTTCGGGGATAGTGATTTTCTTCTTCTTGAGGAAGCCGATGCTTTCCTCGCTCTTGAAGATGATCCAACTTCACCGGAAGTTGATGACTCTTACTATGACTCAGAGGGGGATATTATTCTTCTGAAAGCAATTCTTAATAGTGATCCTTTACCACCCCCTCCCAACCAAGGAAATTATTTGCCAGAAATTCAAAAGGAACTAAACGTTTATGAAGCTAAAACTGATAAATCTTCAATTGATGAACCTCCCGAGGTCGAACTCAAGGACTTACCTCCTCATCTCGAATACGCATTTTTGGAGGGTGACGACAAGTTGCCCGTCATAATTACTAAAGACTTGAGTGTCGAGGTAAAAGCCGCTCTCATAAAGGTTTTGAAGTCATGCAAGCAAGCCATCGCTTCGAAACTCTCCGACATAAAGGGTATTAACCCGGAATTTTGTACTCACAAGATTCTTATGGAAGATGACTACAAACCAGCGGTCCAACTCCAAAGACGGGTGAATCCAAAGATCCACGATGTCATCAAAAAGGAGGTTGAAAAACTTCTTGATGCCGGATTAATTTACCTGATCTCGGATAGTCCTTGGGTAAGCCCCGTACATTGCGTACTGAAAAAGGGTGGTTTTACCGTTGTCACAAATGATGAAAATGAATTGATCCCGACTCGATTGGTTACAGGGTGGCGTGTATGCATTAACTACTGTAAGGTAAATGAAGCCACCCATAAAGACCATTTTCCACTTCCCTTTATGGATCAAATGCTTGAGAGATTATCGGGAAACGATTACTATTGTTTTCTCGATGGTTTCTCGGGTTAATTTCAAATTCCCATCGATCCTAAAGATCAAGAAAAGACAACATTCATGTGTCCTTATGGAACGTTCGCCTATCGGCGCATGCCTTTCGGCTTATACAATGCACTGGGCACGTTCTAAAAGTAGTATGTTTAGCATATCTTATCATGACATGGCGAAAAAACGCTGGTATCTTCATGGAAAGACTTTTCAGGTCTTTGGGAATTCTTTCGAAAATTGCCTCTCTCGCTTGGACAAGATGCTCATAGTGTGAAGACACCAATCTTATGCGTCTAATTAGGAGAAAAGTCATTCATACATGTCAAGGAAGTGGCATTGCCTCAGGGCCACTTATAAGCTAGCTGTTTTAAGAAAAGTATAAAAAACTTAAGAAAATTTTATAAAAATCTCAAAAAGAAATCACCCCTAATATACCACAACTTGTATTTGGATGATAAGCCAAAAAAGGAATGGCTTATGGACTCTCACGAGCTTGTATTATACAAGCTAGAGCTTGTAGACAGCTTATTTTGCCCTGTTTTGAGCAAGGGCTTGGTAAGTCTTCTTATTTTTCCATTTTTCCATTTTTGCTTATTATCACTATTCCTCAGCTTATTAGTGCTTATTTCCTGCCTCTTTATGTTTATCTATGCTTATTTCCTGCCATAGGAGCGGTCTTGGGGCAACATCATGAGAAACATTTTAAGCCTATACACTATGCTAGCAAAACAATGAACGAGGCGGAATCACATTACACCACAACGGAGAAAGAAATGTTAGCCGTGGTGTATGCCTTCGAAAAATTCCGGTCTTACCTCATCTTGAACAAAAGCATTGTGTATACGGATCACTCCGCCCTAAAATATCTCTTTGCTAAAAAAGATTCCAAGGCGAGATTGCTCCGGTGGGTTCTCCTCCTTCAAGAGTTCGATTTCAACGTAATTGACACAAAAGGAGCCGAGAACCTCGCGGCAGATCATCTTTCCCGATTAGAAAATCCTTATGAAAATGTGCTCGACCCAAAGGAAGTAAATGAAAAGTTTCCTCTCGAGACACTCCATATGGTGACTTTTCGTGGTGACTCAAGTACCCCGTGGTTTGCCGATTATGCAAATTACCACGCGGGGAAATTCATTGTTAAAGGGATGTCGTCCCAGCAGAAAAACAAGTTTTTCAAAGATGTTAAACACTACTTTTGGGACGACCCCTTCTTGTTCAAAATATGTGCAGATCAAGTGATCCGGCGGTGTGTGCATGGCAAAGAAGCTCTCGACATCCTCGAAGCTTGCCACAATGGACCCACCGGGGGACATCATGGTGCAAATCTCACCGCCAAAAAGGTCTTTGATGCCGGTTTCTTTTGGCCCACTATTTACAAAGATGCACACGAGTTGGTTAAAAATTGCGACTCGTGCCAACGTCAGGGAAAAATTTCACAAAGGGATGAGATGCCTCAAAATTCCATCCAAGTTTGTGAAATCTTTGACGTTTGGGGCATTGATTTCATGGGGCCGTTCCCGTCTTCACGAGGGAACAAGTATATACTCGTGGCGGTCGACTACTTGTCAAAATGGGTTGAAGCGAAAGCGCTCCCCACCAACGACGCCCGAGTTGTTTGCAAGTTTCTTAAATCTCTCTTCGCCCGATTCGGTGCCCCTCGTGCTATCATAAGTGATCGCGGAACCCATTTTTGTAATGACCAGTTTGCAAAGGTCATGCTTAAATACGGAGTCACTCATCGTCTCTCCACCGCGTATCACCCACAAACAAGTGGGCAAGTTGAGGTATCCAATCATGGCTTGAAACAAAATCTTGAAAGGACCGTGGGCGAGAACTGTGCCTCTTGGTCAGACAAACTAGATGATGTACTTTGGGCCTTCCGCACAGCTTACAAAACACCCATCGGGTGCACTCCATACAAGCTTGTGTACGGAAAGGCGTGTCATCTACCGATCGAGCTCGAGCACAAAGCCTACTGGGCCTTGAAGCATACTAACTTTGACCTTTCGACCGCGGGTGATCAACGCAAAGTTCAACTCAATGAATTAAACGAACTTCGTGATCAAGCCTATGAAAATTCTTTGATTTACAAGGAGAAAACTAAGAGGATCCATGACGCCAAGATCAAAAACCGCGTTTTTAACGTCGGTGATCAAGTCCTCCTCTTTAACTCTAGATTGAAGATGTTTTCGGGTAAGTTAAAATCCTGTTGGTCCGGACCATTCACCATTGCCCATGTTTTTCCATATGGCACCGTTGAGTTATCTCAAAACTCCAGGCCAAACTTTAAGGTGAACGGTCATCGAATTAAGCACTACTTTGGAGGGGACGTACCAAAATTGGTTGTCCCGGATCTCCAAACCTTCCCCAAGGACAAATGAATACGAGGATTGGGTCAAGCTTAGTGACCCTAAACAAGCGCTTCGTGGGAGGCATCCCATGCTTATCCTTAGTTATATTATGTAGTAATGAATAAGTGTTTTTGTTGTGAGAGGCTTGCCTTTTTCCTTTCTCGATTGCTTGTGTTTTTGTGATTGTCCAGGATTGTCCCAGATTTTTGAAGCCTCTCGTGCTCGCGGTTTTTGTCCTACGATCAGAAGAGCTTCAAATCCTCAGCTTCATTTGGGAAATCCAATATCCTAATCTAATCGACTAACGTTTATCTTTGAGTATACTTAATAAACGGCGTAGGATTTGCGTAGAGACCCTTTGTAAAACATTGAGGACAATGTTTAATTATAGTATGGGGGGGATCTTCGATTTGATTGTGCCTACAGCTGTTGTTTTTACGTAAGCCCGTTTTACCACCAAAATTTCAAAAAAATGAAAAAATTTAAAAATTTTCAAAAACAAAATAAGTGTTTTGTCATAATTTTGACTTTCCTGCTGGGTAGAATAAGAATAAATTTTGACTCGATCGAGCGTGTTGAGCTCTAGCCTGTTCCTTAACTTTTAGACTAAGCATTCGCGAATATTCGCGAAGAACGAAAAATGATAGTGTTAATTATGAGTGGGATGCTAAACAAGGATTATTTGGAAATCTTAAAAGCTCATGTATGTAATTTGTGGCTTTTTCTCCCATAAGCTCTTAACCTGATTAATATACGTGCTATTTTTGGAGATTAAACTTAAATCAATAATTTTTATGTAGTATATAGCAAAAAATTTAGCCTTAGTTCAAATTTATACTTAAATTTTTCAAAAAGAAGTCTTCTCTATATCGTAAAAAAATGATAATATGTTGAAAAATGAAAAAATATAATAAATATAAACTGTGGGCTGATAAAAGTTTGCTGCATCTTGCCGGCTCACAACCGATTTACAGCCTCTAAAGAAAGCCCAAGTAAGAATAATAATTCGAGACTGAATAAAAGTTTGCTGCATCTTGCTCGCTCACAAACCGATTGTTGCAGCAGCCTTTCTAAAAGGTCGAGGGTTACAATTGGGCATCAATGTTTTGTGTGAATTAATAATAGATTCTCCTTTTTGTTAATTTAAAATATGCTTTTGAACTTTGAACTATTCTATTTTAAGACTATGTGTATACAAGACACCTGCGAGTTTTTTGTAACCTAATGACCATGATTCCCGATACAAGTCTCTGAGGGGTGGTCAAAGCCTAGTCCTTAGCCGCCATGTTGAGATATGCAAAGACGAAAAGTCGCTACATGAGATGATCTCGCCTTCAAACTCATTATTCTCGACGGAGTGGAACGTGTAAGCATAAATTTTACAAAACGTGATTCCATGGTATGAAATTCAAAATAGCACCTACACCTAAGATAAATAATTGTCGGGAGTGAAAATTTCACAAGATGCAGCAAAATATAGTAAGTGATAGCACTTTAACTGATATTTAACTGTGATTTCGTTTTAAAGCTTGGTTTGGAGCAAGTAAAATCGGAAAGATAAATTTATCCTTTTTTGGGCATTCTCGGGATCGAAATGCATCATGTTCTATGATCCCTCAAAGTTATAAACAACGCAGAGTCAACGTCTTAGTTAGTTCTAATATGAAAAGTACAAAAAAAATGAGAAAAAAAATATACAAAAATATGTGTAGGAATAAGTGTATATTTAAAAAATGGTAAAAACGGGGCTTCTCAAAACTTATGATTCTTTCATTTCCCTTGATGAACACTTAGCTACTTTTCAAGGTTATTAGTCGAGGGGGATTGAGATTCTTAGTTTTCTAAGTGCTATACTTGTAGCATTATGAGTGAGAGACTCTCATATCTAGTATGGGATTTGGTATGTGCTTAAATACGCATACCATTTTCCATTAAAAACAAAATTAAATGACCAAAAACGTACCAAAAATACCTTGTATTTGTATGTTTTGCATTTGTATTATGTAGGAAACGGATATCCGAGAAAAGGACAAAAATCGAAGCCAAAACAGACAAAACCGAGCACGGGAACGGAAAGAGCGTGATGAAGTCAAAATCAAGTCAAAAAGTCAAAGTCAAAGTCAACTCCGGAAAGTCAAAGTCAAAACCGAGGCCGACATCGAAGAATACTTAATGGGCCCACCTGAACCCATCAAATGGGCCGGGTAAGCCCATTAGTATATTTTATGAAGACCTTTAAAGCCCAAGATTAAATAAAAGCCCAATACACCCTTTTAACACCATACAGACCAAAACCATGGAAAAGGCCCAAAGTTCCTTTTAATACATATGGCCCATACGTAAAACACCGTTAACCCATCAGCCCCTTTTTCACCTTAACTATGTTATCCTCACAAGACCATGAGTGTAACCCTCATAACACTATGAGGGGCTAGACTATGCAACCCACAAAAATGTCTTTAACACAAAACAATGACATGGTTTAAATAACTCAATTCAACATTAGGGGCCCATAATTGCAAACTACAAACCTCACCCTTGATTTACACCAAAACAGATAGAACTAATTCCTTAATTTGCACGCCAGTTACCTTGTTGTGTATCTTCAACCCTGCACCACCCTGCACTCCCAAGCCAAAAAAAAAAAACAGCATCCCGCCACCCTCTCCACCCAACCCACATCACATAGGGTACAATTATCCAACACCTTGAAATCCCCATTAACTCAGTTGGAGCCATTAAAAAACGACCAAGGAATTGAAGGGTTTAGATCGTATGCTTGGGGACACACAAAATTAGTATGGCTTAGTGAGATGCTTGGACTTTGACTCGACACAACTAATTACAGCTTTGTTTTCTATCACCGCAAAGTGAAACACACATCAAAGGGACAAGAGACTTAGTCTTTTAGTATAAAATAGGACATTGTAAGCCCATTGTTGGCATCTAGCTTTTAACTTTTCAGCTTATTTTTAGTTTAATCTTAGCTTATTGTAACTTTTACCTTGTAATGTTTTCTAAAGATTAATGAAAATTTAAAGTTTGGTCTAGAAATCTATTTGCAATTTTTAAGTTCTTGATTTTTTAAAAACCACTATAACCTAATTTAATCCCATAAGTGTACTTTGTTTTTTAACTTATATTAAAAATACTTATGATAATTTAACACAAACCAAAAAGAAAAAAGAAAAAAAGGGATCTCCCTCAAATTACCACAGCTTATTTTTGGATGATAAGCCAATTATGGATGGGCTTATATACCTTACTAGCTTGTTTTTAACAAGCTAGAGCTTGTAGATTGTTTATTTGCCCTGTTTTGAGCAAGGGCTTAGTAAGTCTTCATTTTTAAAATTTTAGCTTAATTGCTGTAACAGTGCTTATTACTGCTTATTTTTTGCTTATATGTGCTTATTTATGTTTGATAATGATGTTTAGTGCTTAGTATGCTAGCTTATAGTTTTTAAAACTGATGTGCAAATTTTAGTTTAATACTAGTCTAGACTTATAAGGCTAATACTGCTTATCTCTTAGCTTATTTAAGTGCTTATTACCTGTTGAAATTTGCTTAAAACTGCTTATTTTACTTGTTGAACATCTGGTCTTTTCGAAGTTTAGCTTACAACATTTTTTCCATTAGTCAAAAAGTTGCAAATCGTGTGGTTTAGAAGGAGTGTTTGGGTCAAGGGGCTAAAATGGGTCAAAGTGGTTAAAAAAACCATTGGTCCATTTTAGGTTACTTAACCAAGCTTGTTTAAGTAAGTTATTATCAATTTTTGGAAAAGTTTTAAATTAAAGAATTGTTTTTAAGGTTTTTCTAAGTTGTCCTTAAAACTGTTGTCAAAATCAGTTTTGATATATGCTTATTTGATTAAAGCCTTCACACCATACTTTCAAGTGTTGTTTAATGTGTCCCTTGTAGTTTCCCTTAATGCAAATGAGTGTAATAAGTCCTTTTAGTTTACTTTCGCTTTAGTCAAAACCTGTCAAGCCAAGTTTTCTAGTAAAAGTCCATTTTTCATCTTCAAATTTCAGTAGGATAAACTTGTTTTTAGCTTTTAAATTTTTGAGCTTATGCTCATTTGTGGGTTTTCTCCATCTGTTTTAACTTTTTCTTTATTTTGGAGATTAGTTTCCTGCTTATTTTTAGGCTGCAAAAGCCCACTTGTTTTTTTAAAGAAAACCAAAAAAATAGCCAAGCTTGGTGACCTACACTTTTCCTTAGCCCTTTTTATAGCTTGTTTGATTTTCAAAATCTTTTATGATTGCTGATTTAGATAGCCAGTTGAATAACTTTTTAGGGAATAAGCTCTTTATTGCCCTAAGGATCCATTTATGAGCTTTAAAAATAAGACCAAAAGATGACCCCTAGGTAGTTCTAAGTATACCCCTTCCCCCATAGTGTCTTATGTTGCTTTTTCTGAGTTTAATGCTTATTGGATTTGCTTAAGTCTTGTTTAGTTATGCTTATTAGCTCTAGGTTTATGCCTGTATTAGCTCATTTGTGCTTTTTAAGTGCTTATTGAGCTTTTTTAAAGTCTAGCAGTACTAACTCCAAGTTAGTAATGATATGCTTCTCTTTAGCTTATTAGCTTATTTTCCTTCCTTTTCCTATAACATTTTGCTATTAGTTTGGTTCAATCCGTTGTTTTGCTATATTGCTTTGTTATAAACATTGGTAGCTTTATAAGTTTAGCTTAAAAGCTTTTTAGCTTTTTAGCTTGTTAGATTAAAACTGTCATCATTCTTAGCTTATTTCAGGCTTATTTTTGAGTTTTGTAAAAAAGTAAGTTTTTTAAAGTTGCTTATTTTTTCTAGTTTTATAAGTTTTTAAAAGAAAAAAATGATTTACAAAAAGAAGAGGCTACAAAGGTCGAACCTGTGACCTCCCCTTTAACAAGTCAGCATCCCACACATACACCCTCATAACCACCGTGCTACAATAACTCATCCGCTATTAGTTTGCACACTTAATTATTTAAGGGCTTAATAGCCCAATAAGCCCATAAGTTGTTTTAGCTTATTCTAACTGTTTTTTCGAATAGCTTTTTCAACTTTTTTATTTTTCCTAGGCTTAAAATAGTTTAAATTAATTTTCTTAATGTTTCCAGATTTTATTAATTAAGTTTAGTATTTTTAATAATTAATTTTTATTAAAATCGTTTTTAATTCATAATAAATTATAAAAAAATCAAAAAAATATAATTTTTTTTATAAAATTTTCTTTTATCATATTCCACCTAGGAAAAATAGATTTGCTCTCATAGGGTCATTTTTGCAAAAGTTTATTTTTTAAAGAACGGGATTCGTTCCCGTTTACGTTTTTAGTGTTTTTAAGCTCAAATCAACTCCATTTCCGTTCTAGTTTTCTTTAATCTTACTTTTTAGTTAATTAGAGCTTATTAAAAGTGAAAAAATCATTTTAGGTTTAATTTTGAAAAATTAGGGTTTTTAGTCTACGTTTTCACATTCTCGTTATCGTTTTTAGCTTAAATTAGTGTGCCTTTATCATTTTTAGTATATATTGCATTATTTTTCTCGTAGATTTAGAAATCAATCCAAACCTTGTTCCATTCAATCATCAAATGTCAATCCAACTCTCGACTTTCTAATTCACTCCTCGGTGGGGATAAACGACCCGGGAAAATCATATTCTACTTCTGGTTTCATTGATTTTGTAGATTTTGATCCTTATTATATATTTATATTTATATATATAAAGGGTTGAACTAACCTTAATCATTAATCATCTACAAGCATCCTTTGGCTTTCGTCAAACAAATTGAAGAACGCATATAGGATTTCCATAAATCCTCATCCTTAAAGCTTGCTACCTTGAAGATTTTAAAGTAATTTCTCTTGAAGGCTAAGGTACGTCTCACTCTCCAATTACATAAATTATAGATTGGTATATAATATACTAAGTATTAGCGATAGATAGGAAATATGGTAGTCACTAGAAATGTTATTTGTTAGCTTTCTAGTTTTTAAAAAGAATTTGTTCATTAGGAACCATTCTTTCACATGGATTATCTATGAACCACTATAAAATGGAAATCTTCTATGGCCACGAACTCACGTAGACGAAGAAAAATGAGTTAGTGGATAATAATTAACATAGAAGTAGGATTAGTTTTGCATCGGAAAAGTCTTAAACCACTATGGATGAAACAAACTCCCTTCCACCTCGACGCTCGCCTCAACTACGTCTATCAACATCGCCTTGTTGAAGTCTTTACTCCATTCCAATCTCTCATCCTCCACAATATCCACTCATCCCCTAGAAAACGTTATTGGTAATCTAAATCAAAGAACTCTTAGGTCGCAAGCTCAAGACAAAAGCAATTTCTTTTTCTTTATTTCAACAATAGAACCTAAAAATATAAATGAGGCATTAAAAGATGAAAATTGGATAATGGCCATGCAAGATGAACTAAACCAATTTAAAACAAATGATGTTTGGGAACTAGTCCAAAACCCCATGGATATGACCATTATAGGAACAAAATGGGTATATAAAAATAAACTCGATGAAAATGGCGTCGTAACTAAAAAAAAGCTAGGTTAGTCGCCCAAGGTTATAATCAACAAGAAGGAATTAATTATGACGAAACATATGCACCCATAGCTAGACTAGAGTCCATAATAATACTTTTAGCTTATGCTTACGCTCTAGACTTTAAGTTACACCAAAAAAAAGACTCCAACCTCATTATTTTCCAAATATATGTTGATGACATTATATTCGGATCAACTTGTCAAGAAATGTGTGATCTCTTTGCTAAGATCATGCATGATGAGTTTGCAATGAGTATGATGGGGAACTAATTTTTTTCTTAGGATTACAAATAAAATAATTAGATGATGGAATATTTTTTAATCAATCAA
>BQNB010187734.1:0-12013 GCA_026074375.1 Tanacetum coccineum
GGATTTGACGAAAACACCTAAATTTTTTGATTGCTTACTTTACAAGTGAACATCAATAATTCACCTATATTCATCCATTATCCTATCTTGCAAGGGAATCCAGATATAGGAATAGCTGTGGAATATCGAAAAGCTTTGTTAGCATCTCTCGACGTATCAGCTCTAGATAAACTACAATTTAAGCTGGAAAACCTGTCAAGGAGATTCATTTCACGAATAGAATCCTAATGACGCAGGTACAATATTCATACTGTAAAACGGTTCTCATGGAACCGGAGGATAAAGTTACTGAGCATCAACGAATGAACAAGATATCCGTCCATATCTTATGTTTATCACTAACATTTATATGCAGGTTAAGACGAAGAAGTAACTACCTTATCCTGCACCATCATACTCATTACCACATGCTCATTCATCAAACGCCAAATATAAATACATGATGAAAGATCAAGTACATGTTACAAAAGTATTCAACAAAACTACTACTCAATATCTTCCTAAAGGACACCAAGATTATAAAGACAAAGATTGTCAAGGAGATTGTTAGCTAACTTTCAAGACAAGTATGAGCATTATTAATAGAAATAATGCCTAAAACATTATTAATATTTTTTGACCTCTCTACATTTTGATAATCACAAAATGTAAAAACGTTCAATGTAAAATTAAATGTAAAACAAGTAATTAGTAGTAAATTTTTATTTCAAAAATTTAATCACTTAAAGGTATGAATAAATAAATGCTTAATGCATTTTATGATCAAATGAATTTTTTATTTAACCTCACATTTTAATAAAATGTTGCAAACATTTTTATAACTTTTACAAAATATTTTCTACATTTAAAAGAAATGTTTTATTCAGAATAAATATTTTGAATTAAAATTTTCTACCTTAAAATGGCTAGAAATGTTTTTGAAACACCTCCTTTAGAAAAGACAAAAAAGGGAGCGTTTGAGCCTAAGCGACCTCCTTAAATATAAGGGCGGCCCCCTTAGTGATAAGGGGGCCGGCCATGGAGCTATGTTGATAAAATATAATGCCTAAAAACATTACTAATATTTTTTCACATCTTTACGTTTTGATAATCACAAAATATAAAAACGTTCAACGTAAAATTAAACGTAAACAAGTAATTAGTAGTAAATTCTCATTTCAACAAATACATCACTTAAAGGTATGAATAAATAAATGCTTAATGCATTTTATGATCAAAGGAAATTTTTATTCAACCTCACACTTTTATAAAATGTTGTAAACATTTTTAAAACATTACAAAACATTTTCTACAATTAAAAGAAATGTTTTATTCAAAATAAACATTTTGAAATTCAAATTTTCGGACCTAAAACGGCTAGAAAAGTTCCAGAAAATTCCCCCTACACAAAAGACAAACTGGGGAAGCCCCAGTCTAGGGCGGCCCCCTTAAATACACGGCCGGCCCCCTTAAAATTAAGGGGACCGCCCACCTATTTAAGGGGACCGGCCCTAGGTAGACGCTCCCCCAGTTTGTCCTATAAATACTGGACTTTTCCCCATAATTTTCTCACCTTTTGCACTCATTCTTTCTGTTCTAAAACAACCCACACATCTCTCTAAAATCCTTTGATCATTTAATCATAAAGCTTTGTTTCCAAGTGATCCAAGCTCAATCCCTCAAGTGCAAGAGAAGAATACTTCCATCATCAAGTGAAGAAGTATTACACCCCAAGTGTATATTGCAATCTTGTTGCATCCATATCATAAATTGTAAATCATTTGTATATCTTGTAAAGTTGTGTAGTTGTTAGGTTTTGGTGATTGTTGTAAGTATAGTTAGATCTTGGTGATCTTTCCAAGTAGTGTTAGTTAGTTGTGGCATAAGTAGTGTGGTGAAGTAAAGTCGTGAAGTTGTGAGGAAGTCTTGAGGTTGTGAAGTCTTGAAGTTGTGTTGTGATAGATTAGTTCTAGCTAAGATTAGAACTCGACATTTAGCTTTGTGTCGTAAATCGGTGTAAGCAACGTTGTGTACGGCTTTCTCCGCCATAAGGGAGTTTGTTGACATAGTGAAGAAAACTCTCGAGTTAGGTGCTCGAGGAGTGGAGTAGGCCGAAGAGGAGCTTCGTAACCGAACCGCTATAAATCCTTATGTTGTGGTTTGATCTTTCCAACTCTTATCTCCTATTCCTTTATTTACTCTTACTTATTTATATTGTTCATATTGTGCAAGTATTGAATTCACATAAATTCGAATCTAGAATTTTTATAAACACTTTAAAACCTTAAGATAAAAAGCGGTAAACTATTCAACCCCCCCTTCTAGTTTTTCACAATTGGTATCAAGAGCCACGTTAAACAAGATTTTTAAAATAAATTGTATTTTAAAATATGAATCGATCTATGGAATCAGAAAAATATTTAGAAGGGCAATCTATGCAAAGACCACCACTATTTGAAAGTGATGGATTAATCAACATAGATAAAATCCTCTAAAAAGGATTAACACAAGCAACATAAACATGAAATACTTACAATCACATTGATTCGCCACCGTCAACACGGTACTTGTTCTAACAGAAATGACAAAAGTCAAATAGTCAAAGGACTAAATTAGAACATTCAAATCTCATAAAAGGGCAAGGGTTACAGTAGCCCAAAATTAATTAAGTTTTCATCACGTCTAGTGCTAGCCTATATCCGACAACTTTTTTAATGTAAAATATTAGCATACTGGCCCATATAAGTTAAAAAAAGGTGATATTCCATTATTATAGATATTCTATTTGTGTTACTCAAATATTTTAAGAAACACATGACCGTCTGATGACATCAAATAACGTCTATTTTATAGCATCATTTATCCTAGCTAAATTTCATTTTATATTATTTATGCGTGAATTGGTACTTAATTGTTTATATTATTTATTTGCAGTAAATATCGAGCATTTGGTGAAGATTAACTAAAAGGCACGCATTTTGAAACTTAAATGAAGAAATCAAGAATCAGTTGTTCTAATAACCAATACGTTGTATCCATCAAGGAAGATATGGCGTATATGCGCCTAAACTTCACAAGAAACCATGAAGACATAAAGACCAATACGCCGTATACAGAAGACCCCATACGCCATATCGAAGATCAAGTATTGAAATATTTTGGAATATATTAATCGTGGTCCCCACTCCAAGAAAACTCTAATACATTGTATTGAACTTCTTCAATACGGCTTATCAACCAAATTCTAAATGCAATAAATACCGAACCCTAAATACAAATTTAGTGTGCAATTTATATACTGAATACTAAGAGAAAGGCAATAACCACCAGATTCGATTTTTAGAAGAAAAAAGGAGCAACGAAGGTCTTGCAACGCCCTTAAATCCATAGGAAACCCTTGTAAATTCTTATACTCTTAATATACGTTTGATTGTTGGTATCATTCATTAATTTGGTTAGGTTATCTTAATCGTTCGTCTATCAAATATGTATTCTTTACAATGACTATTGACTAACACCTTTAGGTATTAGCCATGTTTATGATAATTTAATGTGGAGGTCATGTTTTTTTTTGATTGCATCTTGTAAATATTGTTCCTTATGTTGTCAATTTATACTCGCTTGTGTGCTTAAGTATGCGACCTATCATTCAACTGGGTCTAGAAAGCGGACCAATTGGACTAGATACTGGGATAGCTCTCCATATTGTGATTTATATATCTAGATCAATAGGATCACAAGTCACATATTGTCTTTATTCATGGTTTAGTGAACAAGTTGGACTAGCAGGTGACCTAGGATCAACAAGTGACGTTCTGATTCCTTGAGTAAAGATTTGGAGACAAGTGCCTACTAAATATAAAGGAGCCGTTATGCAGGTAAGTAGTAAAGTCATCGTTGAGCAAGTAAATTCGATAAGATTACCACTAATGTCTCCTAAGATAGATTATAAGCAACCACGAAGAGGTGTATTCGGATTTGGTTAATTGTGACAGAATTTACATGTCTAGGTCTTAGGAAGAAGTTCCTCCTAAGTCTAGGAATGATACATTAATAATGAGACAGGACAATCATTGCACTTATAAACTAAAACCACCATTATATTTGATTAAGCATGGTTAATACATTTTCCTTGCATAAGGCTTGACCACTTCTCTATCTCCTAACTATCAAATTTGTGTGTTCTATTCGCCCTATCTCAGTCCTAGTAAACCCAAACTCGTGCTAGTCTCTCAGGCTGAAAACTCCCCTTTTACCATTAGTTTAGGTTTAACTTAGGACAAACTTAGATAACTAAAATACTGATAATTAAGTATTAACATTCTCGCTCTTAGTGATCGACACCTTACTTACCAACGAATCTATAACTGGTCGGGTACACTGCCCGTTAGTGTTGTTCTTAGGTTTAGTAGGCAAAATATAAATAGTAAAACTTGATAACAAATAATACATACGTACAACGACACATCAAGTTTTTGGCGTCGTTGCCGGGAAGTGAAATTGTTTACATCTTATTTATTAGTGGTTTTAGTTTAGTTTAACTTAGATTAGTTTGCATTGTATATTATTGCATATTGTATGTCTTAAATTATTAGCATTTTTTTCTGTTACTGCTCTGGTCGACTGACCAATACGGCGTATTCTAATTATTGGATACGACATATTAACCTTTCAACACAGATACAACGTATTCTATTCAACAGATCAATACGGCATATTCAGTCAATTGAATGAGGCGTATCGATCATTGGATACAGCTACAGATTGTATTTTTCATATTCCGTTCTCGTTTATAGTTTTCTGTATTTTCTCTCTTCCGATCCTATCCTACTGATTGAGCTAGTCTTGTTGTTTCAGGAGTGCATTACCAATAAAAGAAATAAAGAGAAAAAGAAAGGATTCATCTAAGAGCCTCTTACGCCTTTCGAAGAACCAGAACAAGTATTTCATTCAACAAGGAAGCTTTTCAAGATAACGAGTCTTGATTATTCGAGTTCACCGGAATTCGATTTATTTTTGAAAAAATTGCATGTTTCGTCCTAATGGTTTTAATTCAAGAATTACTTTCGTCCCTAGTTTCATTTAAATATACCAGTCGTCCCTAATTTTGAAACTGTAACACTGACCTCCTTTTTTGGATGGTCGTTAACTATTCTAGTTAAGTCCTAATTATTAAAAGGGATTTGGTCTTTTGCTCACTGTCGGTCCACCATAACAAGAACGTGTAAAATTTTTTCTTTTTATTAATTATTTTTTTTTTTCTTATTTTAAAAAATTTTAATTTTTTTTTTATTTCGGTTTCAGTTTACGAGAAATAATAAAAATTATTTAAAAATTTTAAATTTTTTTACTTCGGTTTCAGTTCGAGCAATTTTTAAAAAATTTTAAAAAACACCGCGACTTATTATTTTTCTTCTCGTAAACTGAAACCGAAATAAAATTGCTCGTAAACCGAAACCAAACTAAAAAAAAATTAAAATTTTAATTTTTTTATTATTGCTCATAAACTGAAACCGAATTAAAAAAAATTTAATTTTTTTATTGTTGCTAGTAAACTGAAACCGAAATTTATAAAAAACTAATTTTTTTATTATTGCTAGTAAACTGAATTCGAAATAAAAAAATAATTTTTTTTATTGCTAGTAAACTGAAACCAAAATTAAAAAATAAAAAATATTTAAGATTTTTTTATTATTACTCGTAAACTGAAACCAAAATATAAAAATTAAAATTATTTTTTATTATTGCTCGTAAATTGAAACCGAAATAAAAAAATTAATTTTTTTTATTATTGCTAGTAAACTGAAACCAAAATATAAATTTTTGTTTTAAAATTCTTTTTATAAAAAGAAAATTAATTTTTTTTTAATTTGATTCTTATAAAGTTTTTTTTAATTATTGATCGTAATAATAATACTAATAATAATAATAATAAGAAAAAAAATTGGTCTTTTTTTTAAGTTGATTCGTATAAAAAATTACACGTTTCGTCCATATGGTGGTGACAAGAGCAAAAAGACAAAAATACCCTTTAAAATAATTAACTTAACGAGAAAAGTACCGACCATTGCAAAATGCGGAAGAACGACGCACGTACCAGTTTCATATAGGGACGCCTACGTAATTAAATGAAATAGGGACGAAACGTGATGTTTGGTATAAACCATAGGGACGAAACATGTAATTTTTTCTTTATTTTTTTTATCCCGAGAACCAGAGTGAAGAAGAAGTTACAAAAGCAATGGGGGAACCAACTATGGAAGAATACATGATGAAGACCCGAGAAGATTATGGTTCGGAGTTGCAGCCTAAGATTTGATGATAAGGCTCACTTTGAGTGTGAAAGCAATTTCTCATAGAACTACTGATAACACTTTCAGTGGATGGATAATGAGACCAAATGAAGCCATATTGAGAAAGTTCATGAGAGTGTCGACCTATTCCATAAACTGAATTAACTCAAGATCAAACTAATGCTTCGAGTTTTTTCCTATGATCACTACAGGTACATAAAAAGACAAGCCAAGAAAGAAAAATAAAAATAAGCCTGCGAGTCGATGGCTAAGGAACGAACCATTTGGTTCGATTATCACTTGGAAAATTCTTAAGAAGAAATTTTTGAGCAAATACTGTCCACCTGCCCGAACTGCTAAAAAGATGGAAGAGATCCAATAACTTCAACAGAAAACCTGAACGAAACCTTTACCAGCTATGGGAAAAGGTTCAAGGATCTTTAGATAAAGATGTCTTACTTTATTTGACAGATAAGCCAGAAGTGATCTGTGTTTTATAAAGGATTTGATGTACCTACTAACAAATTTTGATTCCAAGGGTGCCAAACCACTATGAAGGCTACTGATCTAAGAAGCCATACAAGACATGGCTGATCAAATTCTCAAAAATGGCACAATGAAACGTCTACTAGGACTAGAAGTATTGAAACTTTTGATGGATTATTTGCCATTCAAGCACAACTAAACAACCTTGGAAGGGAGATTAAGAAAGTGAATAAAAGAGTGTATGCTGCTCAAGTAGGATGTGAATCATGCAATGGAACTCACTACACTAAGGATTATTCTCTTAAAGAAGAAGGAAAAACATTTGAAGAAGCATACTACACTCAATTTGGAGTACCATTCCCCCAAGGAGAAAGATATAAAGCACTGCTCTGGATCTACCAAAGAGACAATGGAAATCCTTTGTATCAAGAGCGAAGACAAACAATGGAAGAATCACTGAGCAAGTTTAAGCTGAATCTGCTAAAAGACACGATGAAAACTCTAACTTGATCAAGGAAATTCAAGCTTCAATGGATGTTGCTATTAGAAATCAAGGAGCCTCGATCAAAGCTTTGGAAACTCAAATCGGGCAAATGAGCAAGGTACTTCAAGAAAGGGGATCTGAAAGTCTTCCTAGCTCAATCGAAACAAACCCGAGAGATCATGTCAAGTCAATTTCAACTACTGGTGAAACCTAAACACCCTCAATACGCCGTAACAAGCCTAGAGATACCCGCATCGAGCCACTCAAAACAGAATGCAGTATACAAGCCAGTCAATCCGAATAAATTCATTTTCCAAATCGATTGATTGATGATAGTTATGAAGAGAAGGAGACACTGAAGAGATTGCTTATGGAAAAGCCGAGAATAGGATACCGAATCGAAGCATCAATGAACGTGCATGACTCGGCTATTCTTGAAGATTCTCTACCTCCGAAGGAAAAAGACCTAGGGAGTTTTTCTATACCTTGTTATATTAATAATTTTGTTTTGAAAAATCCTTAGCAGACTTAGGAGCTTGCGTAAGTGTAATGCCTTACTCAAACTTTACCAACCTAGGCCTAGGTGAATTAGCTCCTACTAAATTGATAGTTGAATTGGTTGATAGAACAATAAAACGTCCCAAGGGTATAGCTGAAAACGTATTAGTAGGTATCGATAAGTTTATCTTCCCAGTAGACTTTGTTGTTTTAGATATGCCAGAGGATATCAAAGTTCCTTGAACCTAGAAAGACCAAATCTTGTCTATCTACTCACACAAAGATTTGTGTTTAAAAGAAAGATTAGCTTTAAAGTAAGGGGTAAGACAAAATTTAGTGTTTAAAAAGTGAAAACCGACTATAATATAACAAAGAGTTTATGCATTACAACAAAGGGAACGAATAGAACCTGATTTACAAGCTAGACTATTGGGAGAAGCTTTAATTTTGAATAGATCACTTGACCCGACTTATGGAGACTATATCAAACTAAATGATCTAAATGAACCCTTAGAGCTTAGGAGAAATCAAGTAGAAGACTTAGGTCCAACGATTAAGGATGGTGAACTAATTGATAAACCCATGATTGAGGTAACTAAAACTAGGAATGCTAATGAAGATATTGAGGGAATTGATGAATACCTTAATTTTTGTGATATTGATAGAAAGATACATATTGGTTGTGCTTATAACTTGCAGTTTTCATGCATGATAGGTTTTGAACATGACAACTTTTTCCCAATTTTATCAATCAATATTATGTCTAAAAAAATCTATAATTCTATAATGAAAGATAAAATTGAATTTAGGGGGAAAAATGTTGTGGGAGCCTTTATGAACGTGTGTCGAAAACTTTTCGGTTGTAACCAATTTTGCAGTTGTTGAAAATATGGATGCTTACCGAGATCAAGACATGGGAGAAGTAATTATGGGAAAACCGTTTTATAGAGAAATTTGTGTGAAGGCAAGGCGGTTTGATGGAATGATTGCCATTTACAATGGTCACGACGATGTGACTTATCAGATGGCGCGATCACATTCGAGGTTTAAACACCTAACTAATGAAACAAAGGCAAACAAGAGTGAAACCATTACTGAAGGTAAGTGTATAAGATGAGCCAAATGGAATTTCACACCCATATCAAAAGCTTAAAAGCTTCTACAAGGGAGTCTTAAACTTAGGACCCGAATACATAAGGGATGCAAAGATTGAAGAATGGCTCACACGTGGACACGTGAGCATTCATGAGATGGAGTTAAGAAGCTGAAGACAAGTCTAACTTAAAGACTTTGTTGTAAACAAAAGTGCTTGCCAGGAGACAACCTAGAATGTATTTTATTTTTTTATCGAGTCTGTCTTCCTAGACTGTCTATACGGCGTATCCAACCTCAATGGATATGGCATATTGACTTTCTGGACGTTATCCAATCTTTATTTTTCAGCATTTAAAACTTTATCGTCAGTTAAGTCTATACGGCGTATTCATTAAATGAATACAGCGTATTAGGCGACTAACCCGTACTCAGATACTTTTTACAGGTCTCAATACGGCGTATCCTGGTTTGCGGATACGATGTATCGACTTCCTGTACAGTTTTAGGTTTTTATTTTGTTTTCTAACCAACCGAATACACGGAGATAGAATTGCAATTGTTTTCTTATGTTTAATACAAGACCTTCTGAACGAAAAGATGAATTTGGTGGATTGCTTATTTTCTGGAATTCATGAGTGTTGTAGTCATGCTGGTATCCAGACACATTTACAACACCCATTCCTTGCTACATAAACGCAACAGTGGAGATCAACCGAGAAACCCCAGGGGAGTTTCTCGGTTCTAATACTTTAAAATTCTGTTTTAATGTTAATTTATACAACAGAGTTCGTTGTATATTCTCAAGTGAGGGAGGAGAATTAGGAACTGCTTACTTTCCAATTTTATATCAATCCCAATTTATATCAAAATTTAAATTTTTTTATTGATAGAAGTAATGCCTAAAAACATTATTAATATTTTTCACATCTTTATGTTTTGATAATCACAAAATATTAAAACGTTCAATGTAAAATTAAACATAAACAAGTAATTAGTAGTAAATTTTCATTTCGAAAATTATATCACTTAAAGGTATGAATAAATAAATGCTTAATGCATTTTATGATCAAAGGAAATTTTTATTCAACCTCACACTTTTATAAAATGTTGTAAACATTTTTATAAACATTACAAAACATTTTCTACAATTAAAAGAAATGTTTTATTCAAAATAAATATTTTGAAATTCAAATTTTCGGACCTAAAACGGCTAGAAAGTTCCAGAAAATTCTCCCTACACAAAAGGACAAACTGGGGAGCGCCCAGTCTAGGGCGGCCCCCTTATCTTTAAGGGGACCGCCCATAGGTAGACGCTCCTCCAGAATGTCCTATAAATACTGGACTATTCCCTACTATTTTCTCACCTTTTGCACTCATTCTTTCTGATCAAAAACAGCCCACACATCTCATTAAAATCCTTTGATCATTTAATCATAAAGCTTTGTTTTCAAGTGATCCAAGCTCAATTCCTCAAGTGCAAGAGAAGAATACTTCCATCATCAAGTGAAGAAGTATTACACCTTTGTGTGTTGTTGCAATCTTATTGCATCCTATCATAACTTGTAAATCAAGTTGTAAATCTTGTAAAAGTTGTGTAGTGCTAGATCTAGGTGATTGTTTGTAAGTATATTTGTGATCTTGGTGATCTTTCCTAGTAGTGTAAGTTAGGTAGATTATATAGTGGCTTGAGAAGTAGTGGTGTGAAGAAAACTAAGGTGTGAAGAAGTTGTGTAGTCGTGAATCAAAGTTGTGTATGAAAGTTGTGAAATTGTAGTAGATTGGTTCTAGCTAAGATTAGAACTCGACATTTAGCTTAGTGTCGGAAATTAAGATAAGCGAAATTGTGTAAGGTTTTCTCCACCATAAGGGACTTGTTGACAAAGTGAAGAAAATCTTCGAGTTAGGGTGCTCGAGAGTAGAGTAGGGCAAAAGAGTTGCTTCGTTGCCGAACCACTAATAAAACCTCGCGTAGAGGTTAGATTAGTTCATACTATAACACTTTTCTTACAATATTTTCTCACACTATCCTATTAATTGTTTAGATCATAATATTGTTCATATTGTGCGAGTGTAGAATTCACATAAAGTCGAATCTAGAATTTTTTACAAACACTTTAAAACCTTTAAATTAAAAACGTAATCTATTCAACCCCTTCTAGTTTTTACCACATTGGTATCAAGAGCACGATAAACAAATTTTTTAAAATAAATTGAATTTAAAAACTTGATCGATCTATGGAATCGGAAAAATATTTAGAAAAGGGAATATATGCAAAGTCCACCCACTAATGAAAGTGATGATTTATTTATTGGAAAATAGATTCAAACTTAAGATGAGTCAAACGATCTAGATCTATTGCATGTGTTATTACCGATGGTGATTTACCTCCTATGTCAAAATAATCCCAAACTAAAAAGGAATAAAGTGAAGTTGTACCTTTTCATAAACAAAATGATGATCTTAAAAAGAAACTTGCTAAAAATAATGAAGCTAAAATGGTAATTTATAATGCTTTGCCACGAAAAGAATACGAAAGAATTTTTATGTGCCAAACCGCAAAAGAAATTTGGGATACTTTGTTAATCACTCGTCAAGGTAATAATCAAGTCAAAGCTAACAAAATAGATCTTCTTGTTCAACAATATGAACAATTTATGATTTCAAAAGAGGAATCAATTAGAATAATGCCTTTGCAAAATTCAACACTATTATTACTAGTTTAAAAGCACTTGATGAAGGTTTTTCTAGCAAGAATTGTATTAGGAAGTTTCTTAGGGCATTACATCCAAAATGGTGCGTAAAAGTCACGGCGATTGAAGAATCAAAGAATCTAACAACCTTACCTCTTGACGAACTTATTGGAAACTTGAAAGTTTATGAAGAGGTAATAAAAAAAGATTTTGAAACGGTCAAAGGCAAGAAAGAACAAAGTAGATCTCTTGCATTAAGGGTGAAAAATGAAGTAAGTGATGAAGATAGCTCAAGCTCCTATAGTGAAGACGAAGAATATGCTATGGCCGTAAAAGAATTCAAGAAATTCTTCAAGAGACGAGGAAGATTTGTAAGACAACCAAGAGGCGATAGAAAAATAATCCAAAGAAGTAGAAATGATGGTTATGGTAAAAGTGAAAGAAAATATTTTAGATGTGGTGATCCAAATCACCTCATTGGTGAATG
>BQNB010187735.1:0-12013 GCA_026074375.1 Tanacetum coccineum
TTACAAAATCATTCACACACCAGATAAAAATCCTACAAACTGTTGTGTCTATAAAACTAAAAGGAACTGGAAATTTTCAATTGTGGTCTTGTGCTATGCTTCATGCTTTAAAGGAAAAAAATAAAACTAATTTTATTAATGACACATGTAGAAGGTCTAATACTGATGATGATATATTAGGCATACAAAGGGATATGGTAAATGTTGTTGTGGGTTGGATTTTAGATTCTATTTCTAAAGAGTTGTATATGGAAAATTTTGTCTTAAAAAGAGCTTCACATGTTTTGAAAGAATCAAGGGAAACATATGATAAGTTTGATTGATCCGTGACATTTAATTTGCATCATAAAATCTCTCTTCTTCTCCTTTTGACAAAATCTTTCTCTCTCAAAGTGTAGCCCTAATTTTAGATCGTCTTGATCTTGTTGTTTCTGGTTGTAATCTTGTGGTGGATTGATTTGGTATTTGCTTGAGATCATTTTTTAGTATTCTTTGATAAATTGAGATCTAATACAATAATTTGAGGTTCTAGTTGTGTTTTTTTTCAACTAACATGGTTGGATATTACAACAACAAAACTACTAATAATACACTAGATACCCCACTAATCTCTATGTTGTCATAAGGTTAGTAAATTTTGTAAGTAACTAAGCGAAAAAAAAGAAAAGAAATGCTATTCCGACTCTAACAGGAAGAGTCGTTATATATAAATATATCCACGCATGCATGCAAACGCAGAATCCCATTAATTAAGTCACCGGTATAAACGAACCTTGTTAACATACGCCTGTATCATCGCTATCAAACGCATGAGGTTTTCAAGAGATATTCATAATCCGCAGGTTGTTATTTCAGTAAGCGAAGAAAAAAAAAGAAGAGGCACCATCTGCTGATCCACAGTAAGTTCCAGGGCTTTTACCTCTTCAGGCGGAATAGGAGGAAGTACAGGCGGGTTCAGGATACAACATACTGCCCAATTGGATGTCACTGCTGGACGTGAACCACTAACAACTAACAAGCCATTCTAAAAAAAAACTTGCTTTCAAATACCAACTAGATCGATTGTTTATCTTCTTGCTAGCTAGCTAACAACTGTACGTGTTTGTATGTTTGTTTCAGGTCGTATTATTACTTCTGTGTTTTGTTTTTGACGGCTTTTCTTATTCTCTTGGTTCCACTAGGACTTGCTCCGAAAAGCAAATGGAATAAACCCCTTTTTAAACCGCATCATGATACTCTTATGATCATAGTCGATGCCTTGTTATCAGTTGCGGTACTATCATCTACTATTATTTTGGTCTTTGCAGGCTTCTTTTTACAAAGTTGGATGAAGAATATCTATTACACCATCTTATAAAAGTATCGGTTGCTTCTCCGCAATTCCTACACCGTTCTTGCTGATGGTTGTGATATTTGTTCCCCACAAACTCAATTTGATTGTGTATTCAGTTATTTGTGGAATCTTATTAGTCGTGATCCTAGTTGCATATTACTTTGCTTGGAAGTATGCATGCTGTTATAAACAAGACACGAGCTTCAACGATTATCCTATCTATTGGACTGCATTTCCATTGATTCTTTTACCTTCCATGTTTGTGTTGCCGTACTACATCCCCCTATGCGCCGTAGACCCATTCGTGCTTGTATGCTGCCTGGTCCTAGTTGTGATTTATTCTTGTATGTTCACGAATTTCGTACACCAAAGTACAGAGAACGAGGATGATGATCATGCTAATTAATGTCCAACACACAAGTCTATCATGCAAGCGCAGCATCCTTGATTAGAGTTACTTGGTAGATTTAGGATAGGACTAGTATCGAAAATTAAGTTGTCGCAAACATATTTATATCTGACGATCTGTTATTGTAGTGGTAATACATTTTTTGTCTTTAATTTTCTTTTTAAAAATCCCATTGGTCTTGCATATATTACAAGTCTCACGTACATACGTAAACCCGCCCGTTAGGCTTATTTGGTATGCACCCCTCATCATATATGATATACTTCTCATTCTATGGTTCATTTATAAACACAACAAACAGGACAAGTATATATGTCAGTCTGCAGGTGCAAACAAATTATGAGATGATGTCTTTAATCTCAACCTCTATAATATGTACAAGAAGAGACTCTCACCCTGACCTGCTATGACTCTTAATGAAGTCTCTTCTTTCTCGAGTTCATGTATCAGTTTTTCAATCGTAAGGTTAGAAATATCCCTAATTTGTCTTCTACAGGTGCAAACAAATTATGAGATGATGTCTTTAATCTCAACCTCTATAATATGTACAAGAAGAGACTCTCACCCTAACCTGCTATGACTCTTAATGAAGTCTCTTCTTTCTCGAGTTCATGTATAAGTTTTTCAATCGTAAGGACGTCATCGTCGATCCTGATAGTCGATCCTGATAGTGATCTGATTCCTATCCTGATCCTCATACCTCAATCATTATTCGTATCCACTCTTCCTGTTGGAACTTGTGGGATTGTACTGTTGAAGCTAATTTTGCTCGGTTGCTTTTAACTGCTCCGAGGGTCTTCGGTTTGACGTCGGAGTAGGATACCTACACACAGATTCGACACGCGTTAGTCTCGCCCCAAGATTGACCCCAGGACCAAACTCCGACGTGAGAGTAAGAGGCTGGTTCTTAATACAAGTGGAATAGTATTGTCAAAGATTAATGTCAATAGAAAAAACATGGTCCATAGTAAAGTGCCTTTGGGGTATTTATACTACCCAAAGTTGTACCTGATTAGTGACGTCACAGATGGTTGACCGAGACTGACACACGAGGGGACCACTGACCTGGTTCACCAGCGACAGTGTCAGGCTTAGCTTTTGGGAAGAAGACAACCTGCACAGCAGCGGGATTCCCGCGTCGTCTCTTGGTCATTGCTACGTCGCTTTCCAACTGTGTCTGTACTTGCACTCCGGTTTTAAGTTCCGGTACGTACTCCGATCGTGTGATGCATGTCCGGCACCACGTGTCTGGCACATGCACGAACATGCCCCCCCCAGTATTGTGTTATCAGTCGAGAACTAGTGACGCAATACTAAAATGAAATGTGTATTATATCAACGTACTGGAACGTTATCCGGAATGCTCTGCATGTTACCGTTGGTGTTGTTGCGAAGCTTTTGCTGTTTTCTGGGCTTTCGTTGGGCTTGGGCTTATGAAGGCCTATGGGTTTTCTTTATTTTTGCTGACACGTGTATCCCACTTTCAAGATGGACGGTTGAGATCGCGCTTTCTTACGACGTGTCCTTTGGCATCCCAAGGTGAACTCGACCCTATAGATACCCATTCATAACTTTCATCGCACACACACACATTCGATCTGACCCTCCCTTTTGCTTTTCTACTATCCTTCGATATCTCAAGGAGCGTTTCTTTCCTCGTTTTTCTTTGCTCCTTTAGTTTTTATTTTGAGTATGTCTGGTAGTGAGCCCGGTGAAATGGCTCCGGAGGGTTCAAGAGCCGTGGTCCTTCCTAAGTTTGACATGCATATATATACCTCTAAACTTACTCCTTCGAAACTGAAGGCGGCTGTTAGTGAGTATTGTATTCCCCTAGATTTACATCCTCGTCTCTCGCATCCGGGTATGACGATGAATAGGCTTCCGTCGAGGTATATCGGTTTGTACATCGAGCAACTTGAGCAAGGTTTAAGGATTCTGTTTTCTTCTTTCTTTCTTGCCGTGATTAGACATTTTGGGGTGCACGTCTCGCAGTTAGTGTCGATGGGTGTCAATAGGGTGATCTTGTTTGAGATACGTTGTATCAGTTTAACCATTACCCCTACTGTCTCTTTATTCCGGGTTTTCTATAAGTTGTGCAAGCAGGGTCATTGGTTTTCTTTTGAGAACAAGACCAAACGCGATACTAAGAAATGTTTTAAGGAGGTTACCTCAAGCTTGAAAGGATGGAAGAAGAAGTTTTTCTTACTAGACCGTCGAGAGATTCCGGACGCCATGCCCTAGAGGCATGGTGATACTGACCTTCATGATGACTTTCCGACCACATATAGTGAGAGCGATGCTGCTCGTTTATCTGAGTTCTTGGTTCCTCTTCGGTCACCTCCTCGACATTTGTTATATGTGTGTGGATTAACCATGGCTTGTCGACATCCGGAGTTACAGTACAATATAAATGATCAAGATAAGAATGGTAATTTGTGGGTGGGATTACATTACTTTCAGTCATGTGGCGTGTCTTCCTTTCTTAGATTTTATTTCTTTTGCAATGATTAGCATGGATACCTTCTTGAAGCTTCCTACCTGGACCAGGACCGTTGTTAGTAAAGGGGATCCTATTCTGAAAGACCAATGTCCGAAACCATGAGTCACCCCTCCACTAGCGGTTGGTACTACAATTTCAGAGCTGACTCCATTCTAAAAAAATTAAGAGAAACCCAATCCTAAGATTTCTACGGCTCAGGAAAGAAGGATCAACAAATCTTGCCAAGGCGAAGGCTAAACGTGTTGGTGCTGAGGCTGTCGGAGATCCAAAAAAGAAACAGAGAGTCCAGAGACACAACTAGCCGACTTAATCGGGCTCAGAAGGAACCTTGTCAGCCACTCCTCTTCATCAAGCTGCTCCAAAAGTTGCTAAGAAACCTGCAACTGTTGTTTCTGAGACCTCCTCCCATGTTGAGAAGGAAGTCGTTGACCTGAGCGGTAACACGCGCGTGTCCACCCCTCCGATTATGGATACCCAGCCCTTGCCGAACCCTGAACATCATGATACCTATGAGGGTATGTTTCTACCTTTCCTCTTTTTTTTGACACTTGTTTCTGTTGCTTTTTTCTTTCTTATAGTTCATTCGCAGTCCTCTCATCAAGGTAACGAGGACGAGCCGGTGAGCAATCGATATGTGCCTAACTGGGGGCTTCGTAATGACCTCAGCTTTTGCACCTTCCGTGCTTGCCAAGAGTTGATCTCCCATCTGGCTACTCCGGTTGAAGATGAATTATTGGGCTCTCTCTCCAACGTGAAGGTTATTAGCCGTGCCTATCAGACTCTAAGGCAATCCGTTGTAGCTCAAGGGGATCTTTTGAAGAGGCACGAGCAACTGAATCGCGATTTTGTGGACCTGCGAAACCATAATGATGCCCACTTGTTAGAGTTGGACCATCTGAGGTCGAGTGTTCGGAGAGCCGATCAAGATAATGAGGGGTTGACCAATAAGCTTGCTTTACTCGAGAGTGTTCACTCCGGATGTGAGTCTCGGGAGAAGGAATTGATGGATGGGTTGAAAGATCTAGAGAGGGAGAGAGATGAGTGGCGGGCAACTGCTTCAAATTAGGTTGAAAAGATTTGTGGTTTGGAGAAAGATCTTGAGCCTAAGACTCACCGGTTGGAAGCTGCCGAGGAGAAGATCAGGATGTTAGAGACTGAAAAGCTTACTCTCTCGACTGAGTTGACTCGAGCCGAGGCTGATCATCAGAAACTTGTTCAGGAATTCATACCTTCCGTGGTTAAGAGATTGCACACAAGTGCCAAGTATAGGCAAAGTTTGGCCGCCTCGGTTAGTTGTGCTTTACTGCTGGGTGGTTGGGACTCAGCTTGGGTAAGTCCGAAGATCAGATTGCAGAGTTTTTGGCCGGAACTAAGGAATTAGACATTGAGGGATCAAAGTTATAGGAGGAGAAGCATCGAGAGCTCTTCACAAAGCAATATCCTTACGTCCAAAAGGTTGCAGACTCCTATCTCCTTCCTATGGCTGACCTCCTGCAGGTTTCTCCTGACGTCCCTACTCCTCCCCCGGTGACTGAAACCGGGGTTCTTAGTGTTGAAGGAACCGATGATGTTGCGCCGAAATCCCCGCCTCCTGTCCAAGATAATGTTGAAGATGTCCCTTTTGGGACCACCACTTTATGCCACTGTTAGCTTATTATGTTTTGAGATCATGTAACCGAATACGCTTCGGAATGAACAGTTGTGACTGATATGTAATGAATGTGGTTTGTTTTAGATAATAATATAATGTGTTTCTCCCTCCCTTTTGTTTTTAATGTTCTCGTTGTGAATTGTGATCATGTGTTGGGTTAAAGAAAACGGTAAAAGCGGTAGCTCGTTTTCTTGATCGGGTGAATAGAACTCTTGGACAGGTATGATCGGTAAAGGGTTGTAGCTTCATGTTTGTTCGTCGTGAGAGACTAACCGGGGTTGCGGGATAAACGAACGGGAAGAGTCGGAAAAAAGCAGGTGGCTTTGATTCAGTTCGTTTTGCAGATGACGGAAGACGGTAAAGGCGGGTGTGACCTTGTCTTCTTGATCGGTGGAAAAGTGCTCTTGGAACAAGCTTGGATGAAGATGTTCGGTGGCTTGTGTGTTTTGATCACAGGTTCATCTGATGAATGTTTGTGTGATTAACCGAAGGCACGGAAAAGACGAGCGGAAATAAATCAAAGCCGGTGGCTTTGAGTTCGGTTCGTGTTGCGGGTATTAGAAGACGGTAAAGGTGGTGGTCACCTTGTTTTCTTGTTCGGTGGATGAATTACACGGAATAACACGGTGTGAACATTATGGCGGTGGAAGTTCAAACCGAGATGACTTTGGGCGTGGCCGGGGAAGAGGCCGTGGGTCCGTGAGGGGTCGAGATGGTTGTGAACGTGTCCAACGGGAGAAGAAGATGGGGAAGATGGATTTGCCATGTTCATGTGTTTACATGTTTGTTATGAAAAAAAAAATTTTAGAAAGAGAGGTTGGGGTTGGTTGTGATAAGACTTTGGATGGATGTGACCGTGGTGGAAGGTCGGGAGTTAGTTCGGGAAATAGTTTTCTAAGTCGGGAAGGGGACAGGAGGAAAGGTTCTTTCCTTGGAAGGAAAGGTAAAGAGGGGAAAAGGTCTCTTTGGATTTCCCATGTCGAGAAGGAAGTCGTTGACCTGAGCGGTAACACGCACGTGTCCACCCCTCTAGTTATGGATACCCAGCCCTCGCCAAACCCTGAACATCATGATACCTATGAGGGTACGTTTCTACCTTTCCTCTTTTTTTGACACTTGTTTCTGTTGCTTTTTTCTTTCTTGTAGTTCATTCGCAGTCCTCTCATCAGGGTAACGAGGACGAGCCGGTGAGCAATCGGTATGTACCTAACTGGGGGCTTCATAATGACCTCAGCATCTGCACCTTCCGTGCTTGCCAAGAGTTGATTTCCCATCTGGCTACTCCGACCGAAGATGAATTCTTAGGCTCTCTCTCCAACGTGGAGGTTATTAGCCGCGCCTATCAAACTCTAGGGCAATCCGTTGTGGCTCAAGGGGAGCTTTTGAAGAGGCACGAGCAACTAAATCGCAAATATGTGGACCTGCAAAACCTTAATGATGCCTACTTGTTGCAGCTGGACCATCTAAGGTCGAGTGTTCAGAGAGCCGATCAAGATAATGAGGGGTTAACCAATAAGCTTGCTTTACTCGTGAGTGCTCACTCTGGATGCGAGTCTTGGGAGAAGGAATTGATGGATGGGTTGAAAGATCTGGAGAGGGAGAGAGATGAGTGGCGGGCAACTACTTCAAATCAGGTTGAAAAGATTCGTGGTTTGGAGAAAGATCTTGAGCCTAAGACTCACCGGTTGGAAGCTGCCGAGGAGAAGATCAGGGTGTTGGAGAGTGAAAAGCTTGCTCTCTCGACTGAGTTGACTCGAGCTGAGGCTGATCGTCAGAAACTTGTTTGGGAATTCATACCTGCCATGGTTAAGAGATTGCACACAAGTGTCGAGTATAGGCAAAGTTTGGCCGCCCCAGTTAGTTTATGCTTTACTGTTGGGTGGTTGGGACTCAGTTTGAGTGAGTCCGAAGATAATATTATAGAGTTTTTAGCCAGAACTAAGGAATTGGACATTGAGGGATCAAAGTTATAGGAGGAGAAGCATCGAGAGCTCTTCACAAAGCAATATCCTTACGTCCAAAAGGTTGCAGACTCCTATCTCCTTCCTATGGCTGACCTCCTGCAGGTTTCTCCTGACGTCCCTACTCCTCCCCCGGTGACTGAAACCGGGGTTCCTAGTATTGAAGGAACCGATGATGCTATGCCAAAATCCCCGCCTCCTGTCCAAGAGAATGTTGAAGATGTCCTTTTTGGGACCACCACTTGATGCTACTGTTAGCTTATTATGTTTTGAGATCATGTAACCGAATACGCTTTGGAACGAACAATTGTGACTGATATGTAATGAATGTGGTTTGTTTTAGATAATAATATAATGTGTTTCTCCCTCCCTTTTCTTTTTAATGTTATCGTTGTGAATTGTGATCATGTGTTATAAATTGTGACTTAATCCGGATGGAGACATCGGCACTCCGTCCGCATTTAATTTGTCTAGTGTAGACATCGACATTGGTCGCGTTTAATTTGTCTACCGCGTAGACATTGACACTCCGGTCGCATTTAATTTGTGTATCGTGTCACACGTCCGCCTCGTGAGGCAGGACGGTATTGTGGACAATAAAATGACATGCATTTTTTAATCATCCGGTCATTACCCGGGTATATAGCCTTTCATTGAAGGCTCTTCCCTAGTTAATGAGACTTAGGGGAACTTAGGATATTGACTACCCGGAGTCACATTTTGTTTATCCGGTAACCGTCCCGTGACGTACACTCGGGTTGCATAGTGACGGACACTCTTTTATACATTGACTATAAATTTCTCTGGGGGTTGCGAGCCATCCGAAGGAGCCACATATGTTTTTGCCTAAGAACAATTATTTCAAAAAATCGCCCTTCCCTCCCATATGAAGAAGGATCATATTTCATTAATTATACGGAGCTTACATAAAATAGTTCTGGAGGTTGATCGCATGCCACGTGCGAGGAACCTCTCGGTCAGTCATGGTACATAGTTTATAAGAGCCGTTCTCATACGCTTCCACTACACGATACGACCCTTCCCAGTTCGGACCCAACTTGCCTTGATTTTCTACCCGACTAGCTTCATTCCTGCGGTACACAAAGTCTCCGACCTTGAACGACATAGGACAGACTCGTTTGTTGTAGTATTGCTCCACCTTTTTCTTGTATTTCGCTTCCCTAATCATCGCTGTCTCCCTTCTTTCCTGAACGAGATCCAAGTTCAACCGCATCTCTTCCTCGTTTTGTGCTTCGTTCCACTGAATGGTCCGGTAAGTTGGTATGCCTATTTCGGCCGGAATCACAGCTTCACTTCTGTAAATGAGACTAAACGGAGTTTCACCGTTGCTTGTTTTTAGCATGGTTCGGTGGGCCCATAAAATGTTAGGGAGCTTATCTACCCATCCCACTCTTTCTCGGCCTGACCGAGCCTTGAGACTGTGTATTCTCCCCACAAGACCATTGGCTTGCGGGTGTGCTACTGCTGTATTCATTTGCTTGATCTTCCATTTCTCGCACCAGCTTTTGAAAGGGTCGTTTACCAGCTGTGTCCTATTGTCGGTCACGAATACCCTCGGCAGACCAAACCTGCACACAATATTTTCCTAAACAAATTTCTTAACTTCCTTACCTGTGATTTTAGCTAAAGGATTTGCTTCCATCCATTTGGTGAAGTAATCTATCGTCGCGATGATGAACTTAAGCTTTCCTAGACCCTACAGGAGGGGCCCCAGGATATCGATCCCCCACTGGTAAAATGGCCAGGGTGACATGATGGACGTTAACTTCGTCATCGGTAACTTAGGTACCAGACCGTGTATCTGGCATGAATTGCATCTGTCCACCACTTCTTTGGTGTCCCGGTGCATGGATGGCCAATAATATCCCTGCCTCATGACTTTTGCCACCACCGATCGTGCTCCGGCATGCATGCCGCATGCTCCCTTATGGACTTATCTAATTATATAGTTTGCTTGTAATGGGTCCACACACCTTAGCATCGGAGATAGGTATGACTTTTTGAACAGAATTCCCCCCTCCATCACGTATTGGTTTATCTTTATCCGGAGAGTCCTTGCTTTATTCTCGTCTTTCGGCCAGATGCCTTCCTCTAGACTTTTGATAATTAGGGTCATCCAGTTATCCTCTTCTTCTTCTACTATGGCGTTCATCTCCTGGACCTCTACCGACTTTGCGCTCAAGACTTCGACCAGTATTTCTTTCGTCAAATGGTTGAACGCTACCGAGGCCAACTTGCTCAGTACGTCTGCTTTTTGATTTAGATTCCGAGGTACATTTATAATTGAAAATCTTTTGAACGAGGTTGAGAGTTCCTTTGCCTTGGCCAGGTATTTGGCTATCCTATCATTGTTAGCTACGAACTCACCGTTCATCTGACAGGCCACCAGTTTGGAGTCTACCTTGACCTTGAGCTCTTGGACCTTTATTTTCTCTACTATCCACAGCCCAGCTAGCAACACCTCATACTCCGCCTTATTGTTGGTGCTTGCGAAATTCAGCCGAATAGCATATGTGTACTCAACTCCCGTTGGGTCAATCAGAACCAGTCCGACACCGGCTCCTTTTAGACTAGACGCCCTGTCAGTGAACAAGGTTCATTCTTCTAGGTTCTCGTCCCTAGTCAGGCTGCATATTTCCAGATGCTTTGTTCCTAGTGGCACCTCATTCAAGAAATCTGCCAACACCTGACCTTTAACGGCATTGCGAGGCATATACGCGATATTATAAGCTCCCAATTCCACTGTGTACTTGGCTAGCTTTCTCGATGCCTCCGGCTTACTTAGCATCTGTTTGACGGGCTGATCCGTTATTACTTTGATGGGGTGTGCTTCGAAGTATCTTCACAACCTCTGGGACAAGTGAAGCAAACATAGTGTCAATTTCTCTAATGGGGCATAATTTTTCTCTGCTTCGTGAAGTGTCCGGCTGACATACCGGATGGGGGTCTGCCTTCCGTTGCGGTCTGCCATCAAGACCTCACTTATTGCCTCCGCCGAGGCAGCGAGGTATACATATAGAGTCTCCTTCAAGCTGGGCGTGGTTAGTGTTGATAGTTCCATGATTAGTTTTTTCAATTCTTGAAATGCTTGTTCTGCTGCCTCCGTCCAACGGAAATCCTCCTTATTCTCCTTCGTGATGTTCTTTAACGTGTCAAAGAATGGTAAGGCTTGCTCGGAAGACCGAGATAAGAAGCGGTTCAGCGCTGCCAGCTCCCACTTAAGCTTTGCATTTCCTTCAAGGTTTTTGGGGATTGCATATCGGCTACCGCCTTCATTTTCTTTGGATTAGCTCGAATCCCTTCTGATGTGACCATGTATCTGAGGAACTTTCCTTCCTTCACTCCGAACGAGCATTTCCTCGGATTTAACTTCATGTTGACCTTCCTTAGATTGTCAAAAGTTTTTGCTACGTCCATTATTATGTCTCTCTTCGTCCTGCTTTTAATAACCATATCGTCCACATAAGCCTCCAAATTCCTCCCTAACTATGCTTGGAAAGCTGAATCTACTAGCCTCTGATAGGTAGCCCCTATGTTTTTTAGGCCGAACGACATTTTGGTGTAGCAATAGGTACCCTGATCGGTATAGAACGCCGTCTTCTCTTCGTTCTCTTTGGACATTTGGATTTGGTGGTACCCTTTATATGCGTCCAAGAAACATTTGAATAGGAATCCCATCACTGCCTCTATCTTCAAGTCTATCTCCGATAGGGGGTACTAATCTTTTGGACACGCTGAGTTGAGGTTCTTGAAGCCTAGGCACATTCTCCATGTGTCATCTACCTTTTTTACCAGCACCGGATTGGATATCCACGTTGGATACCGCACTGGTCTCACTATTCCTGCCTTAACCCATTCTTCGACCTCCTTCATCATGACCTTGCTCTTCTTCGGGCTCAGGACCCTTCGTTTTTATGTTACCGAAGTGACACTCAGATTCACGCTTAAAGAATGCTGACTTATCCATCTCAGGATGCCGACCATGTCTGACGGCTACCAAACAAACACGTCATTGTTGTCTTTTAACAACTTTACCAATTGGAGACGACAATGTAACAATCCGTATTTTTGATCAATGTACAACGTCATTTAATTCACTATTTTTTTTTTCTCGTACGCATTTGCTTTTAATTTTAAT
>BQNB010187738.1:0-12013 GCA_026074375.1 Tanacetum coccineum
ATATATTTAGCCTATTGCTTCATGATATATATATTATGTTGACCAAAACTAAACCTTGATGTAGGTTAAGTATTTGTAAGAAATTTGATCCATGGATTCATTAGCAACCAAGGTAAATAATCATAAGAGTGCAAGGAGCTAGGGGGAGCTCAAGGGAATCAATGTAGATAGCTCAAAGTTGCTTAAAAGATGAAGATTGAAGTATAACTTCACTAGGGATGATGCAAGCTCGCCTTTCTAGGGAGAAACAAAGTTTAATTCCAAGGACACGCCCTTTTAGGGATGGAGGAGTGTTAACGGGGAAGGATTAACGGATTGGAGCATACACCTTTTTGTTTCGACAAAAGGGGGAGAATAAAGTGTAAATGAGTAACTTTTAAATTTTACTATGTCACAAGTTTACATATTTATCATCATCAAAAAAAGGGAGATTATTAGTGCGAATATTACGATATTTAAACTAAACAAGTCCTTTGGTTTTAATAATGACAAACAAGTAATTTGTAATACATAACGTAAAATGTGCAAGTTACGCGTGATCACAACTCATCAACGCATACATTCATCAACACCTCTCGACGTCTCGAGTCTACTCATGCTTCAACAAAAGGTATGAATATGTTTGTTAAGTTGCATTATGATCAACCCATTTAACAAACTATGTGATTAATCATATTAGACAATAGGACAAAATTAATCACTAACTTAACTAGACAAGATCTTCCATATTAGGAAACAATCTTGGAAGATCAAAACATGTCTAGCCATATTAGATAATAAGACAAAATAATTAGGGAATAAAGACAAAACTAATTATTCTTGCTTAACCATTTTTGGAAACAAATCTTACAAGATTTGATTTCTCTTCTAGAACAAAATCAAATTAGATTTTATAAGTACATTAAGGATCTAAGCAAAAGATTTAAAAAGATTTGAAAAGATTTTGAAAAGATTTGAAAATCAACCCTGTCCATATTTTTGGAAAGTTGTGGATCACGGATCCACCTAAATAGGCATACAGATCCACCATACTTGGATCCGTAGCACCTTGACGGCCAAGTTTTAGGTTTTCTATAAATACTACCCATTTGCTTAGTTTTTTACCCAAGCTTTTCACAACCTTTCTTCCACATTATTACACACATGTAAGATCATTATAAACAAGTTTTTATAATGTAAAAACACAATTAATCATATCATCAAAACCCTAATAACCCTTAATCATAATGCTTCTAACTTTTATTTGTTGCAAGCATGATTCTACATGATCCTCCATTCAAGCAAGCTTAGAGATCTTGCCATCATCATTAACCACATACCTACATACATGAAGATCTATCACAACAAGGCAAGAGACTTGTCATCTTCATCAACAACATCATGCTTAGTGATCTTGATGTCTTAGATTAGGCTTTTACATCCAAATTGACAATTATGTCTTGGATCTTCATTATACACATTTGTGTATCAATTATTATACAACAAACTAGATGTTAGGTGATTTATATGTTTAGGCCATAAAACATAAGGTTTATTATGTTGGGCCATAAAACATAATGGGTTTGGTTGTACCCTAAGAAGGATTCAGTATTTAGCTTAGTACCGGATAAAGTGTAAGCGACGTTAGGTTGGTTCTACCTCAAAGTAGGACTCGGTATTTAGCTTAGGTACCAAATAAGTGTAAAAGGCGACGTTAGGTTAGGTTTCTAACCTCGAAGTAAGGACTTTACTTAAATTATCTTAGTACCGATAAAGTGTAAGCTACTTTGTATGATTTTGCTATATGCCTTAAAGGACTTGTTGTCTATTGAAGTAACTCTCGAGTGGGGTACTCGGGGAGTGAGTCTGGTGAAGAGGAGCTTTCGCAGCCGAACAATTATCAAACCAGTATAATCTCGTGTCTGTATTGCGATATTCTTTTACATATCGCTTTACATTATATTTGCCTTTATCGCTTTATATTTTATATGCATTGCATCGATGGTTTGGTATATATGTTTTGTGATATTGTTGATTGATATTCTTTAGTATAGTTATTGTAGTTATAAATCTTGATTGATTGTTTGAATGCCAAAAGTTTTAATTAATAATGGAAACTATTCACCCCAATGAAATCCACATTCGTCAGTCAACTAGAGGGTTTCGTTGATCCAGATCATCATACTCACGTCTACCATCTGAAGAAGGCTCTTTATGTGCTAAACAGCTCCAAGGGCGTGGTGTAAACACCTTATCAAGGTTTCTTTTTGATAACAAATTTTCTAAAGGGTGTCCGTTGATCCTACCATATATACCAAGAAAAAAATATAAAACATATTCTCGCGTTCACTTTACGTAGATGATAATATATGTTTTGCTATCAACCTGATCCAAAAGACTGTGACATATTTTCCAAAGAAATGAGTTTAAAATTTCAAATGTCAATGATGGGACAAATGTCATTTTTCTTAGGATTAAAAGTTTCTCAAAGTCCCAGAGGCATTTCCATTAATCAATCTAAATATGCTCAAGAGATTTTGATAAAATATGGAATGGATACTTCTGACCTTGTAGATACACCAATGGTAGATCGATTAAAACTGGATGAGGACCCCTTAGGGATTCCAGTCGACCAAACTCGATTTCGGGGAATGGTCGGCTCCCTAATGTACCTCACTGCTAGTAGACCAGACCTGGTATTCGCCGTGTGCATGTGTGCTAGGTATCAGGTTAAGCCTATCAAAAAGCACCTTGAGGCGATTAAACAGGTCTTTTGGTACCTTCGAGGCACCATTAACTAGGGTCTTTGGTATCCAAAGGATACCGTTATGGCACTAACGGCCTATGCAGACGCTGACCATGCACGGTGTTAAGATGCAAAGAGAAGTACGTCAGAAACTGCTCAGTTTCTTAAAGATAAACTCATGAGCTGGTCATCGAAGAAGCAAAAAAGCACAGCTATCTCAACCACAAAGGCTGAATACATTGCTATGTCTGGATGTTGTGCTCAGATATTTGGATGAGATCATAGCTAACGGACTACGGCTTGTCATTCCATAAGATACCTCTGTATTGTGATAACCGAAGCGCTATTGCTCTCTGCTGCAACAATGTCCAGTACTCTCGGTCTAAGCACATCGCCTATAACAACCCATAATTTTCTAGTATTTCATCAATGTAATATCTACTTACTATGTTAAGTACTACTTTTTCATGGGAATAAAATTTTCGTTTCATTCTATTCCATTACGTATCATAGTTTACATTTCTAAAGTAAACGAGCTCTCGCAACGACCTATGCCTATTTCTATCTATGTTTACATCATGTAAACATCATAATATGTCAATTCAATAATCTATTATCCTCTATAACATATACGTTATCTATTTAATAAAGTTTTCACGACAATATAATCAAATGAACATAAACCGTTAACGTTTATGCCTAAACCCTAATTTTGTGTAATGTACACATTCAAAGTGAATGTACAAGTAATCAAAGCACATGTGCAAGTAATATAACATCTCATCTGAATATACCTTTCTTTCAAAATAAGGTACAAGTCCTTTAAAGCATAATGTACAAGTCATTAATGCACAATATTCAAAATAGCCATTTTACCTCTGTTTTCCTAAGAAACTTGTACAAACAAATAAAGTACAACGTAAAACCAAGTCATGCACTTCATTTACATTCTATAATCATTCTCATTTCATAATATTTCATGAAATCAAACCTAGAAACCCTAACCCGAGCTAAATACTAAACCGTGACCCGTTTCTTGGTTTTTATCCGTTTTAAACCTAAACCGTTAATCAAGATAAATTATAAATACATAATATACAACATTAAATTCCATATTCCATCGTTATTACTCCATTACACACGAAAATTAAAATTAGAAAACCCTAAACCCTAGTTCGAACCCTAAAAGCAACCCGCGACCCATTTTCTCATTTCTACCCATTTTGAACTCGAACTACTAATCAAATTATGTTATAAACTCTTAATACAAACCTTACAATCCTTAATCCACCCTTATATCTCCAATGTATACGAAATCTAAGCAAGAAAACCCTAACTGAATCTAAAACTGACTCGCAACTCATTGTTTTGTAATTTCTACCCATTTTCAATGTAACCAAGCATACACACTCCATAATGACTAAGCTACTTCATCTAGGAGCAGCTTACAAGCACCTCTAAACAATAACTTGGCCACCAAGAAGGCCACATCTCCCTCTTTTGCTCCATAACAGCCGCGACACCACAAGGAGTCTCCACCTCTCCAAGTTAAGCTTCTAGTCTTGCTAATTCATACCATAGCCTTCCATGTCACTCCATGCAGCTTCTTGGTCGAGCCGTTCCATTTTTCCGTTTGTAATGTGCTTATTATTTGCATTTCTGCTAATTGTTCTGCAACATCAAGGTGAGTTCATAGCCCTACAGTTTTACTTGTTTTGAATACATATTTTATTATATTTTTGGGGTGAGAAACATACTCAGACCAAAATGAACCAACTGAGGATCGGTCTGATCGATCTTCCATTATGGAGTGAGAACCTGATATTCTTGAACCGTTTATTTCTTGACAGATTGGCTGGTTTAAGTTAAGCACGAGTGTTATCCAATTAGATCTATTGGGGACTAATTATCCCTATCCGGGTGAGTAGCGTTCACTACCCACGGGACTCCCGATAAATGGATATATACCATGTCGAATTTCACTTGGTGATCTTGGTCAGATACCTCTAGGGAAATTAATTTCTTGTTTGGCATATAATATGCTGCATCGAATTAAGCTTCGGTGTCATAGGCTTAGCGCAACAGTAAATACCTTTTATGTGAAGTTATATCTCCTATAACTGTCGCATACGTTTTGAAACTTGTGGTCCATACTACTTTGGTTGAACGTTCCTGATTACTAAATACTTTTCATAATACTGTGAGTGAAGCAGTATTCACTAAACGCTTTTGATTCTCGCAAATACTTTACTGAAACCTATGAATTCACCAACTTTATGTTGCATTTTTAGCATGTTTTTCTCAGGTGTTTAGCTTTAGACTTCTTGACGTGCTATGTGGAGTCTACGCGCAATATGATACCATTTACCAAGATTTTATTTCTCATTCATACTCGTTGACTTTTCAAAACTTAATTATGCTTCCGCTACATTTTTACTTACGCTTCCGCAAATGTTTAATTTCTTTTGAATCTTGTAAAACTTATCTATTTTTAAATAATGCAACGAGTTATGATTTTCAAAACGTCTATTAGTGGTCGTTCTCTCGTGCTTTGTGTGATGTATATTATGACGCCACGCCCTCGGACACGTATTCCGTCCAGGCCTTGTTTGGGGGTGTGACAGATTGGTATCAGAGCTAGGTTATAGAGAATCAGGTAGAATATCTAGGTCTGGTCTATAACCAGTATGTGATCCTACGTGCTTTTATGTGTGCCTTATACGTGTTTTTTGCTATGACATATACCTAAGAACTATTTATCCTTATGCATGCTATGATATGGGTTTACCTCTGCCTTGCGTTTATTTTTCTCTACGCTTATCTTTTCTATGCGGTCATCTTTTCTTTGCTGTTTACTAAATGCCTTACGTATATTTCCCCGATTTCATATATGGAAGTTGTCTACATATATATATCTAAACTTTTCTAAGACATTGTGAGTGATGCAATGGTCTCAAACTTATTTTTCATAACCTTATACAATATCGTTTTACACGAAACCCGTCACAGTTTTGGTTTACATGGAATTATGTGTGAATCTAAGTATTACAAGTCTTGTATGGGCGGGAATTATAATAGGAGGATTGATATGATAATTGCTATGTTAACTCGTTCATAAAGACCTTTATCCTACTTACTATAACCGTGTACTCATCAACTATCTTGAACTCTATGTCAATCTCCCCTGATTGTTTTACTCCCCGTCTCCGAAGACGAGTTTTAAACACTCGTCCCATACTCATTAGAGCACCTGCATCGTTATGTCATCCACCACCTTGAAGATTATGTGAGTACGCGTATTGCATCGGAAATTATTAAGTAGGATGATTTATAATCTCTTTATTTGAAAGGATTGGGACGCCTCTTCATTTAAATAAATAAATTGTAAATCACAGAACCATAAGTTTATCAATTCATTATTTACATAAATTGGGATGCTTCTTTATTGTAAATAATAAATAAAATATAAATGAGTGGTTAATGGTATCCATATGACACGAGTATGAATCAACTCGTTAATCACCACAAATCATTAAAAAGGTCTAGATAACATAATGTGTCATTACACATCTTAGCAGAATCTTAAGACCTCTCTTGAAACTACCTTTTTTTTTTTTTTTTTTCTTTTCATCTTAAACTTTGCTTTGTCGTTACAAATCCTTATGATCATGAACTGTTTGTGGAACTAACGACTGATTGCAATATTCCATCACCTATCACATAAGCTTTCTCACGAACTCCTCCCATTTGTTGACCTTTATTTTGGGGATATTGTTTCTCAAAATGTCCTCACTCTCCGCATCCCATCACCGTTTGTTATAGTTATTGTTGCTATGTATTCTTATACTTTTACTTATGATTCAAGACTCCATATGTTTGTGCTATGATTTTCAAATGATTAAAGTGAATATTTATTTTAATGAAGATTTTTATGATGATTTTAGATATATATTTTTGTCTTGTGGAGTATCCCTGTGAGATTGTGAGTTACAACATAAAAGATCCGGCGGATGAGGTTAGGACCACCCCTAGAATTATAGTGAATTTGGTTTATTGGTTTTGGCGTAAAAGAATTTTGGATAGTTTAGGAAAATATGATGGCATTATGGTCAAGTCCATGGGTGATTTATAAAAATATAGTTGCTGATCCGAGTTTTAAATGAGGGTAAACGGACGTTCAAAAATGTTTCGAAAGGATTATTAAGTGCCGAAAGTCTTTGAAAATATTCGTGGAGCTTCTTAACATTAAAACGAAGGTTGAGGAATTTTTTTTATGATAAGTTGTTGCCATGGGTCGTTTCTAAATAAATCAAGTTTATATATATATATAATATATAATATATATATATATATATATTATATATATAGATAGATATAGATATATATAGCGAGCTAAGGATTTTGGTTAGACGGTGGGGTTTCACTAGTTCGTTTTTGGAAATATGGAAACGATTAAATTAGGGGATGCTATTAACGTCCCGAAACTAAAAACTTTCCTAAAATGGAAACTTTCTATAAATAGTAACTTTCGTGAGAATGTCGTAACATCTTTATAAACTTAATAAGTCGTAAAAGCACATTTTGGGATGTTAAATCTGTAGCTATATTTGAGGGGAGGTTATATGTACACTAGAGGGTAAATATGATGAATACTTAGTTAATATTGCTGAGCTTAGTTGATACTGTAAGTTACAACTTGCTGCTAGTAAAAGAATTAATACTGTTGGTGAGTTCGAAAACAAAAAGAGAGTTGTGTGTGAAAAATAGAAATGAGTGTTTGGTGAGAAAAAGAATTGAGAGATATTTTGTGAGTTTAAAAACAGAAAGAGAGTATATGAGAGTCTACATTGGTGCTGAATATCTTTGATGGATCAAGTTTGGAGTTAATACTGCTTGGTACCACACTTAGTAATGTTAGTGTTAAGTTAATACTGCAAGGCAAGTATTACTACTGCTGGATGAAGTTAGTACTATTAGACTTAAAATTAGTATTGCTAGACCAACCTTAGTACTGCTAAGTGACCGTTAGTACTGTTTGAGTCCTAACAGATTTTCCTCAATCAAAGAGCCGTTGAGATATTTCCACCACTTCTATAGCTTATAGGGTTTGACTAATTAGAGACTTCTTGATTTATCTATGACTTAAACGATTTTTTCAAGATAAGTACAACTCTTTTACAGTCGGTGAACACATACTCTTTTAAACCTCACTCATAATTCAATTCACTCTACCAGAACCTTACACTTTATCACATGAACTAATCCCACCTCATTCATCAAATGGCATAGTTGGAATTTTGCGACAAGCATAATATGGTTTCATATTTGGTTAAATCTGAAAGTAATGAGGGTTTTGATGAAATCATAGATTTTCTTACTTCAAGCCATATCTACTATGCTCTTACTGAAAATCCCATCATTTTTGTATCCCTTATTGAACAATTTTGGGAAACTACTGTTTTGAGCACTACTGAGGAAGGCCTTCAAGCTATTTCTGCAACTATTGATGGACATGAAAAGCTCATAACTGAAGATTCTTTGAGAATACATTTGAAGTTCGATGATGCAGAAGGCATTTCTTCACTCTCCAATGAAGAAATATTTGAGCACTTAGCTCATATGAGGAATGTGACTAATTCTGAAAGCCTTAGATTCTTTAAAGGTCATTTCTTACCCCAATAGAAGTTCTTTATCTACACAATTCTACATTGTCTGAGCTCCAAGAAGACTATATGGGATCAATTCAGTAGCAACATTGCTATAGCACTCATCTGTCTAGCTACAAGCAGGAGGTTTAACTTTTCTAAATTTATCTTTGACGCTATGGTTAAGAACTTGGATAGCCCACACAAATTCTTATTGTATCCCAGGTTTATTCAACTCCTTCTTAACAAACAACAAAGGTTACTCTTACCTCATACTAGAACTTATCCTACTCCTACTCTTACAAGTAAACTGTTTAGTAATTTGAGGAGAGTCTCTAAGGGGTATTCAGGGGTAGTGACACCATTGTTTAAGAATATGTTGGTACAAGCACATGATGAAGAGCAACTGTAATCACCCTCAAGGATCACATCTTTACCATCTTTATCTCAACAACCCACTCAATCATCACCTTCACCAGAACCAATTCAACCCACCCATGAGGCAGAGGAGACTTCTTCTATGCCCCATGATTCACCTCTCCATGTTGTTCACTCACATGGAATTACTAAGGGTAGGATGCAACAACATGATTTGATGGTTTTAGTTGACAAATTGAATGACAGGATTGTTGGATTGGAGAAGGACTTGTAGCAAACAAAAAAGACTTATAGTACGGTTCTCACCAAGTTAGTACTTAGAGTAAAGAAACTAGAGTACAAGCTGAAGTCTGGCAAGGCAAGGAGAAAGGCAAAGATTGTTCTTTCTGATAATGATGAGATTGTAGAGGATTCTTCCAAACAGGGGAGTAAGATTTCTCAAATTGATGAAGATCCAACAATTTCTCTAGTACAAGATGAAGGTATTTATTAGATTCCACAAGAAGAGGAAGTTCATGAGAAGCCCAGTGATGAAACTGAAGTACTTGTACAAGAAGAGACTCCCATTAAAATTATTGAAGATCATGGAAGTGGTGAGAAAGGTGAGATAGAGATTAATACTGCTAACATACAAGTTAGTACTGCTAGTCCTCTAAAGGTTAGTACTGCTGTACCTCATGTGTATACAAGAAGGAGTGCCAAGGATAAAGGAAAGGCCATAATGGAAGAACCTGCTACTCCAAAGAAGGTTAGGAAAATAACTCAAGTGCAGTTGAGTATGGATAAGGACTTAGCTAGGAAAATAGAAGAAGAAGAAAGAATCAGATTTAATGCAGAACAGGAAGCAAGAGCTTTGCAACAAGAAGAAGAAGAAGAAAGACTAAATCTGGAAGCATCTTGAGAATTGCAAAGATAACTTGATCAAAGACAAGAGGTTCTAGCTCAACCTACTCAATCTCAGGGAATTGACTGGAATGATCTAAGTGTACTAAGATATCATGCTTTGAAGAATAAACCTGTGTCAATAGCTCAAGCAAAAAGGAATATGATAACATACTTGAAGAATCAAGGAGGTTACAAGGAGAGCTACTTCAAGAGAATGAGCTATAATGACATCAGACCAATTTTTGAAAGGGTATGGGATCATATCAATACTTTTATTCCTATAGGGTCTGAAGATGAAAAAGATTCTTCTAAACCAAGTGAAAGAGAAACTTCAAAAACAGTGGAAAAAGAGAAGGTTGAAGAAGAAGATGTGAATCTTGAGCTAGTGTTGATTGAAAAGAAAGCTGTTGGAATTAGAAGAAAAACACTTGTAAGAAGAAGAGCAAGTGACAAACAAGGTCAAGACAACTCAAAGAGACAAAAGAAAGAGAAAGAAACAGCTGATTATGAGGAAGAAAAAGATGAATTAAGAATGTGGTTGACAGTAGTTCCAAATGAGGAAGAATTTGTAGATCCTTGAAATCTTGCATACAATGTATTTCCTATAGTTGAGTGGGAAAAAAATCTCAAAGTTTATAACAGTAAGCATGTGTTCTAGCAAAAAATCATAAGGCTGATGGGAATAGTAGTTACATAAAACCTTTAAGAAGTATCTGAAAACTTTTTTGATAGACATGACTTAGAGGTTTTTACACAGGTTGGTAATGGACCAGATTTTCATAATAACACTCCATAAGGGATTACAATTTTTCGATTTATGGGAGTTAATCTGAATATACTAGTAGATCTCGAGCAAGATACGACACTAAAGAATCAAAACCAGTGAATAATAATCGAATCTTGGAAGCTGTATAGAAACTTGTGAGTTCACACCACTAATGGTTACGAATGTTACTTTGAAGACCATTCAAATGTTTGTAGAGAAAAAGTAACCACTCATCAAAGAACACTTCAAAGATGCTTAACTGTAAATAGAAGCTGAAGCAGAAACTAGTTCTATAGGCATTTGAGTTTTCTTAAAGTTTTATCAAGGACTTAGATTGAAGATCAATAAAAGAGTTTGAAAGAATCCTTAGCAAAAGAAATATGGAAGATCTAATCTCAGAAGAAACTTGAGATTTTGAGAGTTAAATCATAGTTAAGGGAGGAATTAGTAGGGATTCTGAAGCTACTACAAGTTAATACTGTTAGCTCAAGATTAATACTCCTAGTCTGAAGACTTAAAGTCGTTAATGAAGATTTGAAGAAATAAGTCTAATTCCTTTAGTACAGCTAAGCTTTTGTTATTCGTACTGATACCTAGTACAATGTTAGTACTGCCAGATAATAGTTAGTAACTGTAAGTCAGTATTTTCAGGGTAACTGCTAGTATATTGTAATTACTGACTACTTATGAGATATGCAAGAAGAAAAAATTTAGTGAATAGATATGCATTATCTCTTATAACGCTTTTTGTAAAGCCCATTAGGGTTTTCCTTAGTCTATAAATAGGAACCCTAGTCAAGTAAGTTAGATAGATATAGTTTTCTACAACAGACCAACAGAGATCATCTAGCAATCATAGTTTTGTAAAGCTTCAACCTTAGGCAGATTCAATTTTATAATAATAAGTTCTTTTGTGATTCTTAAAATTGTTCATCTTAGCAGTATTGATAGTTTTCCATATCAATAGTGTTCAAATCAGTGTTTCATTATTGTTGCTTTAGAATTATCTAAAGGAACAAACCTTTTACAAGCTAAAGGTTAAGATCTATTCAGTAAACGATCCAACATCAGGGCAACATGGTCAAATTTTGAATGAAACAAGTAATAAAGCCAAGATTAAAAAGGAAATTGATGTACTTGAAACAATGAACATCGAATTAGAACATAGTGTGGCTAAATTACGTAAGGAAAATGAGACTTTGAAAAAGCATTACAAAGATTTGTATGATTCTATTAAAATTACGAGATCTAAGACTATAGAACAGACAACTTCTTTGCTTGCTAATAATACTGATTTAAAAGCTCAGATTCAGGAAAATGTTTTTGCAATTGCTGCTTTAAAAAATGACTTAAGGAAGTTAAAAGGAAATAGTGTAGATACTAAGTTTGCTAAAACATCAGTCTTGGGGAAACCGATTTATCTAGATGAAGCTAGGAAAAAGATACAAGAAAGAGATAGGAACTAAAAAAGTAGCGTGATACCTTCTGCTAGATTTCAAAGCACTGCTGATGGTAGCAAACCAAAACCTAGAAGCAACAATCAAACACCTAGGAGTTTGCCTGTATCTAAGAGTAGTTACGTAACAATAACGGCTGTGCCCAAAGCAGATCACT
>BQNB010187739.1:0-12013 GCA_026074375.1 Tanacetum coccineum
TCTTAGCTAGAGAAAGAGAAAGAAAAGTAAGGACCACTTTGCTTATGGCTTTACCAGAAGATCATCTTGCTAAATTTCATTAGATAACTGATGCAAAAGAGATGTGGGAAGCTATCAAATCTAGATTTGATGGAAATGATGAGTCAAAGAAGATGCAAAAGTATATATTAAAGCAACAGTTTGAAGGCTTCTCTGTATCAAACTCAGAAGGGCTACATAAAGGCTATGATAGGTTTCAGAGTCTTCTAAGTCAATTGGAGATTCATGGTGCAGGTGTCTCCACTGAGGATGCAAATTAGAAATTCCTTAGATCTCTACCTTCTGCCTGGTCTCAAGTTTCCTTAGTTATGAGGACCAAGCCAGGAGTGGACAGTCTCAGCTTTGATGATCTGTATAATAATCTTAGAGTCTTTGAGTCTGATGTTAAAGGCTCTATTGCATCATCCTCAAATACGCAGAATGTGCCATTTGTTTTAGAGAACACTAGCAGTACTAATGATGTTAGTACCACTTATGGTGTTTCTAATTCTACTGGTCACAACTCATAAAATGAACAAACTTCATCATACTCTTTACTTTCAAATCAATCCAGTTGCCCTTAATTGGATCATGAGGATTTAGAACAGCTTGATGAGTTTGATCTAGAAGAAATGGACTTGAAATGGCAGGTGGCCATGATTTCCATAAGAATGAAAAAGTTCTACAAAAAGACAGGTACAAAGCTACAATTTGAGGCTAAGGAACCGGTTGGTTTTGATAAAACTAAAGTTGAGTGCTTTAATTGCCACAAGACAGGGCATTTTGCTAGAGAATGTAGAACCAAGGGAAATCAAGATAGTAGGAGGAGAGATGCTTGGAACTCTAGGAATAAGGGCAAAGAGAATGGAAAAAGATCTGGCAATTAGGAGGACTCTAAAGCATTGGTGACCATTGATAGAGAAGGTGTAGATTGGACCAGTCATTCAGAAGAAAAAGAAGATTATGCTTTGATGGCTTGCAATAGTTCAAGCTCAAAAACAGAGGCACAATCTTGTTCTAATGAATGTGTTACATCATATAATAAACTTAAAAAACTATATGATGAACAAAGAGCACAACTTAGTGATGCAAGCATAGAAATTCAGGCATATACTCAAGGATTAAAGAAAGTTGAAGCACAGTTAGTTGCTCATCAACAAGGTCAACTTTGGTATGAGCAAAAGATAAAGTTTATGAAAATAGACTTAGATGATAAAATAGATGTCCTTACATACCATAAGAAACTTTTGGCAAAAGATTAAAAAGAAAAAGAAGATTTAAAAGCTAAAGTAGAAAAATGACACAAATCTTCAAAAAATCTTGGTAAACTGCTAAATACTCATATGAGTGCTAATGATAAATTTGGGCTTGGATATAGGGATCACAGATATGATGGCATCTTGAGTTATGAAAATGAAGTTTTACAAAGTGTATTTATGAGTAAGAAAAGTGATTTCGAAAATCAACCTTTGTATGATAGGTTTGTTACAACAGAAGGAATGCATGCTGTACCCCCACCTATGACAGGGAATTACATGCCATCTGGACCTGATATTAAAATAGATTACTCATAATTCACATATGGTCCAAAACAGACTCAACCTAGTGAATCTGACACCCAAACCAGTGTAGTTGATACTTGTGAATCTAACATTAGTGAAGAAACACCTGAATTAGTGTTTGAACTAGTTGTTAATGAACTTAATGTAGTATGTCAACCAAAAGTCTGGTCTGATGCTCCTATCATTGAGGAGTATGAGTCAGATTCTGATGATTATTGTGTGTCTAAACCTACAAAACAGGAAACACCTAGTTTTGCTAACCAGCAAGTAAAAACTCCTAGGGAAACTGTTAAGAATCATTTCACACATAGTAAAAATCCTAAAGTTGACAAGAAAGAGTTGGGGTATGGGTTTACTGCAAGAGCATGTTTTGTATGTGGAAGTCTTAATCATCTAATCAGAGATTGTGATTTCCATGAGAAGAGGATGGCCAATAAGCTGAGTTAAACAATAGGTTGAACAGGAATTCTAGTCAAAGGGAGATAAGGCCAATTTGGAACAATGTGCAAAGAGTGAATAATCAAAACCAATTTGTTCCTACAGCAGTACTAACTAGAACTGGCAAAATTCCAGTTAATACTGCTAGAGCTAGCGGTACTAAGAATGTTAGTACTGCTAGGCATAGTTTTAACAGACAGGCAGTACTAACTAGTGCTGCTATGAAAGTTAATACTGTTAAGCCTATTGTGAATAGAGTTAGACCAACAACTATTTTTCATAAAACTCATTCACCATTTTCAAGGCCTTTTAATAAGACAACATCACTTAGAACAAATTTTTCAAAATAAAAAGTTAATACTGCTAAGGTAAATGCAGTTAGTGCTGTTGGGGGAAAAAGGGAAATTGCTGTTAAGCCCTCAACAGGTTGTAATTGGAGACCACAAAGACACAACTGGCACAATGTCTCCAAATACAATGGTGGATCTAGTCTTAGAAATTGTTTCACTTTCAAATATCCACTAGACAGACTCAAGCCGAAACAGGCTTGGGTCCCTAAGAGAATCTAATTTTTTTTAATTGATGTGCAGGATTATCCACACAGAGCTTTGCAGAACAAAGGAATTGTTGATAGTGGATGTTCCAGGCACATGACTGGAAACAAGACCTACCTTGCTGAATATCAAGACTTTAATGGTGGCCCTGTTGCGTTTAGAGGAAGTAAAGGTTACATAACTGGTAAAGGTAAAATAAAAACAGGAAAGTTAGATTTTGAGGATGTGTGCTTTGTGAAAGAACTTCAGCATTTCAATCTCTTTTCTGTGTCACAAATGTGTGACAAGAAGAACAAGGTTCTTTTTACTGACTCTGAATGTCTTGTTTTGTCTCCTGAATTTAAGTTACCTGATGCAAATCAAGTCTTACTTAGAATCCCCAGACAAAACAATATGTACAGTTTCAATTTAGAGAACATTGTTCCTTCAGGAGGTTTAGCTTGTTTAATTGCAAAGGCCACAATTAATAAATCTAACAAATGGCATAGGAGGTTGGGTCATGTAAAGTTTAAAAACTTAAACAAACTTGTAAAGGGAAACCTTGTGAGAGGTTTACCTTCAAAGATTTTTCAAAATGACCACACTTGTGTTGCTTGTCAGAAAGGAAAGCAACATAAGGCCTCCTGTAAGGCCAAAACAGTGAGCTCTATTAGCCACTCCTTACAACTTCTTCATATGGATTTATTTGGACCTACATCTGTAAAGAGCTTAAACGATAAGACTTATTGCATGGTTATCACTGATGATTCTAGCAGGTTTAGTTGGGTGTTTTTCTTAAGAACTAAGGATGAAACTAGTGGAATCATTAAGGACTTTATAAGACAAATTGAGAACCAATTGAATCAAAAAGTTAAAACTATTAGATGTGATAATGGTTACAGATTCAAGAACAAGGATGTTATTGAATTCCGTGGGCCAAAAGAGATCAAGAGGGAATACAGTAATGCCAGAACTCCACAACAAAATAGAGTTGCTAAAAGAAAGAACAGGACCCTTATTGAGGCTGCTAGGACTATGCTAGCAGATTTAGTTTTACCTAACACTTTCTGGGCTGAAGCAGTTAGTACTGCTTGTTATGTTCTTAATAGGGTATTAGTGACCAAGCCTCATAATAAGACACCTTATGAACTTATAACTGATAAAATACCAATTATAAGTTATATAAGACCTTTTAGGTGCCATGTGACCATCTTGAATACCATTGACCACCTGGGCAAGTTTGATGGGAAATTAGATGAAGGGTTTTTAGTTGGGTATTCTCTATAAAGCAGGCTTTGGGGTATTACATTAGAAAACAAGAAAGTTGAAGAAACCTGCACATAACCTTTTTAGAGAATAAACCAAATGTTGCAGGGAAAGGACCAACTTGGCTATTTGATCTTGATTATTTAACTGATTCTATGAATTATCAACCTGTAAGATCAGATAATCGAGCTAACAAACATGCAGGTCTACCAGAAGCTAATCAAAATGCAGGTACAGAAGACATTATTGATGCAGGGGATTCTGAAAAAGAAGATGAATCTGCTCAAGACTACTTTGTACTGCCAATATGGTCTTCTTATTCTTCAACAATCAAGAGATCAAGAGCAGAGGATGCAGGTGCAGCACCTCACAAACATCCTGATTTAAAGACAGATGAGAAGCCAGTAGATAAGGAAGATCAAGTCTTTTTGGATGAACTTGAAAGACTTAAGAGGCAAGAAAAGGATGCTAATGATGCAGCTGAAGCTCTCAGGAAGGAGTTTGCACAAGAAACTGAGAATTTGCTTATACAAGTAGGAGCTGCTAAAGCTAGCAGTACTAACATAGTTAATACTGTTAGCACACCAGTTAGTACTGCCAGTCTTTATGATGGACTATCTCTATCTGATCCAACCAATCCTGAACAAGATGATTCGGAAATACCTGTACTTGAGGACATTTATCAAAATCCTACTGATGGTATTTTTACTAATTCATCTTATGATGATGAGGGTGCAGTGGCTGATTTCACAAATTTAGAATCTGTTGTGAATGTTAGTCCTATTCCCACATCAAGGATTCATTCTATTCACCCTTCAACTTTAATACTTAGAGATCCAAAATCAGCAGTTCAAACAAGAAGTAAAGTGACTAAAAGTTCTGGAGCCTATGCTTTTGTAAGTTATGTTCAAAAGCAAAGGAGAAATAATCATAAGGACTTCCAACATTGTTTATTTGCTTATTTCTTGTCTCAAATTGAACCCAAGAAGATTTCAGAAGCACTTGACGATGAAAGTTAGGTTGATGCTATGCAAGAAGAATTACTGCAGTTCAAGATTCAGAAAGTTTGGATTCTTGTAGATTTGCCTTATGGAAAGAAGGCTATTGGAACAAAATGGGTTTATAGAAATAAGAAGGATGAGAGAGGAGTAGTTGTCAGAAATAAAGCAAGGTTAGGTACGCTCAGGACATAGGCAAGAAGACGGATAGATTATGATGAGGTTTTTGCTCCTGTGGCCGGATTGAAGCCATTAGGATCTTTTTAGCCTTTGCCTCTTACATGGGCTTCATAGTTTATCAAATGGATGTGAAAAGTGCCTTCCTTTATGGCAAAATTGATGAGGAGGTCTATGTGTCTCAACCACCAGGTTTTCTAGATCCTAAATATCCTCAGAAGGTCTACAAAGTGGTGAAAACTCTCTATGGGTTACACCAAGCTCCCAGAGCCTGGTATGCTACTTTATCTACTTTCTTGTTAAATAATGGATATAGAAGAGGAACTATTGACAAGACTCTTTTCCTAAAGAAGGGCAAACATAACATCATCTTAGTACAAGTTTATGTGGATGATATCATCTTTGGTTCTACAAAGAAATCTTGGTGTGATGAATTTGAGGCATTAATGAAGAGTAGATTTCAGATGAGTTCTATGGGAGAGCTCACTTTCTTTCTTGGATTACAAGTCAAACAGAAAGCAGATGGTATCTTTATAAGTCAGGATAAATATGTTGCAAAAATCCTGATGAAGTTTTGACCTTTGTCAAATGTTTATGACTTGCAAATAACACCCAATTGAGACCCAGAAGCCTTTAGTCAAGGATGAGGAAGCCAGTGATGTGGATGTCCATCTTTATAGATCCATGATTGGTTCCTTAATGTACTTGACTGCTTCTAGGCCTGATATTATGTTTGTAGTCTGTGCTTGTTCTAGGTTTCAGGTTTCATCAAAAGGGGAACCTTCCCATCTAAGTGCTGTAAGGGGCCTTGGTATCCTAGAGTGTTCCTCAATTGACATGGAAGTTAATTAGATGTGACTATGCTGGAGCAAATTTGACAGAAATACACAACAGAGGTGTCAATTTTCTTGGAGGAGACTTATTTCTTGCAATGCAAAAAGCAGACCATTATTGTCTAATTCTATGACAGAGCAGAATTGTTTTGGCTTGCTGCAAGTTGTTATGGGCAAGTTTTGTGGATTCAAAATCAAAATGTTAGACTATGGGTTCAAATTTCATGACACAAAGATCTACATTAATAATGAAAGCACAATATTGCATTGTAAAGAATCCAGTATATCATTCCAAAACAAAGCATATTGCTATTAGGCACCACTTCATAAGGGATGCTTATGAGAAGAAACTTATTCAGGTGCTTAAAATCCACACTGATGACAATGTAGTAGATTTTCTAACCAAGGCATTTGATGTTAGCAGGTTCCAGTTCTTGGTTGTTTCTATTAGGATGATAAATCCATAAGCTGCATTGGGTAAAGGGAGGCAATATGATGTATAGTTTGTATGCAGTGTTAAGTATGAAGAAACATGTTAACTGTAGGTGATGCATTTCAAGAGGTTCGATGGGATTCAGAGAGTCATTGAGAAGAGTTTTTGATGGTACTGAAGCACTCCTATTACCTACATTGTTCATTCTTTGGTTGGCAATAGTTAGTATCGACAGTGCAAAGTTAGTACCGCTGGGCAAAGTTTGTACCGCTATAGAAACGTTGAAGAAAAATACCGCCAAGGGTACAAAGTGTAAATTGAAACGGTTTCCTAAACCTATATAAACCCATCTCAATTGCACAGTTCCTTACGTAATCACTCTCACATACTTTCGTTTATACAAGCCCTAATATCTCTCTCAACGACGATCACTCTTTAGACTACAATGGCTGTTCTTGAATCGTGCCCTAAGCACAATATGGTCGCGTATCTAGAGAAGACTGATGGGAATGCCGAGTTTCATGATATCATTGATTTTCTTACACGCAGCTCCATTCATCATGCTCTCACTGTAAGTCCAGTTGTTTCTACTACATTTGTTGAACAGTTTTGGACGTCTGCTAAGTCCAAAATAATCAACAATGTTAGGCACATTACTGCCAAAGTAGCTGGCAAGCCTGTGTCTATCTCTGAAGCATCAATAAGAAGTGATCTTCTTTTTAATGATGCTAATGGGATAGACTCACTACCTAATCAGGCTATATTTGATGCTATACAGCTTATGGGGTATGAGGGGGATTTAACAGTGTTAACATTTAACAAAGCTTTGTTTTCACCCCAATGGAGGTTTTTATTTCATACAATGAATCATTGTATTAGTTCAAAAAGCACCTCTTGGGATCAAATTCCTACTAATATTGCCACTGCTGTCATTTGCTTAACATCTAATCAGAAGTATAATTTTTCTAAATTAATTTTTGATGGTATGCTTAGATATTTAGATGCAAAGAAGAAGTTTGTAATGTACCCACGTTTTATTTCCATCTTTTTAGATACACAACTAGCTAATGTACCTGTACCTTTAGATCATTTTCCTGTAAATGCTTTGACAAGTAAAGTTTTTTCTTTCATGGTTAAAAAGGGTAAATATTTCTAAGAGAAAGTCACCCCTTTATTTGCTTCTATGTTGGTATAACCAATTGAGGATGAGGGTGCCCCTTCAGAAAGACCATCTGAAGCACAACCTACACCCTCTCCTATTCACACTAGTGAAGTACCTCTTGTGCCACAGACTGACCCATCTCCTACTCACACTAGTGAAGTACCTGTTGAGCCACAGACTTACCCATCCCCTAGACCTTCACCTTCTACTACCATTCCTGATTCTATTCCAGAAAGTTCTAGTGGAAATCTTGGAGGTCATTCATCCAGTGATAAATCCCTTTCAGGGAATGAGGGTGAAATGACACTCCAAAGTGTCTATGATCTTTGTCTCTCTTTATGTGCACAGGTTTCAGATCAAGCCAAGGAAATACAACACTTAAAGGCACAAATCAAAAAGCCCAAGAAGCAAGCTAAACCTGTAGTCAAACACCACCGAGCATGGATGAAGAGTGTCTCCTTGAAGCAAAGATTAGCAAGAAAGAGATCCTCAAAGAAACAATGGGTGCACAGAGAGTCTATATCCAAACAGGGGAGGAAGTTTGCCAAAGGTAAACCTTCAGTCCATAAAGATCCACTATTGGATGAGATTCTTGAAGATACACTGGATTATATGGAGACTGGGGATGCTCAAGATGTGGGGAGGACAAGAGATGTAGTGGATGAAGAGAAGGAGAATGATGAAGATGTACTTAGTACTGAAGATGTAGTTAGTACTGACAAGAAGAAAGTTAGTACTGACAGTCCAATAGTTAGTACTGACGGATCCAAAGTTAGTACCGACAGGCAGAAAGATAGTACCGATAAGCAAAATGAAGGTACTGATGATCAAATTGAGGGTACTAATGAGCAAAGTAAAGGTACTGATGATCATACCACACAAAAGGACGAAAAACAAAGCCAAAAAATAACAAAACCAAGCATGGAATGGAAAAGTGTGAAAAGACGAAGTAAATCAAGCCAAAAAGTCAACAGAAAAGTCAAACATTCAAAGTCAAAGTCAACCCCGACAAAGTCAGAGTCAACTCCGAGAAGCTGAAGCAGAAAATATAACTTGAGGGACTAAATTTGCCAATTCCCAAAGTTATATTACAAGAAGATAAAAGATAAGGGCTGAAATTGCTATTTATTGGAAATACAACTTTAGGGGGCATTTCTGCCAAACCCCTAAAGTGGTATTACAAGGGGACTAGTTTTGAAATAGAAGTTATAAGGTTGAGGGGGCATTTCTGCCAAACCCTCAACCTTGTACACCACACAAGGACTATGTTTGCAAAAGACATATATGAGTTGAGGGGGCTTTCTTGCCAAACCCTCAAACTCATTTAACCACAAGGACGAATTTGGAAATAAAGATACAAGAGTTGGGGGACTAGTCTTGCCATTTTATCAAAAATTTTACCCTGTCACCCCTAACCTGTTTATAACATGTTTTCCCGCCAAAAACTATACCCAAAACCCAAAGCCCCTCACATGTTTTCTTCCCCCTTAATACCCTGCAAAACCCTTAATAACCACTGGGTTTACACTCCTCTCCTCCTCCACTACCACCTTGCCCCAATAAAAATTGCCAAGATGGCAATCTCACACAAACCGAGTAGAATGAAGGGTGGAGATGGTGATCCTAAGGTGCACAGACCCAAATCTATGGCTGGGACTTTATTTTGTGGCTTCCTACTCATAAAACAAGCACACATTAGTGCTTTTTCCTCACAAAGAAAGCACACAAGAGAGAATGAAGTTCATGGGTTTTCGGCTATAAAACCCCCAACTCCATGGAAGAAGAAGGGATCTATCTTTTCAGTTTTACCTATTTTCTTATGTAATTCAGTCTAAATAGCTTTTTTATTTCAGAATTGTACTCAAGCTTTTAGTTAATGAAAATTCGAAAGTTCTTCATAAATCTTGTCATAGTTTCTTTTATTTCAGCTTTTAATTGTTAAAATTTGATTTTAAAGTTTCTCAACATCTTATTTAACTGTTATAATTAAATTACCCAAGCTAAATTATAGCTTAGTGGTGATTTCGACTTTAAGTCAAAAGTTTGACTTGAGAAAGTCAAATAAGCTATAAGCTAGAGTTCAGATCAATTGTGGAAGGACCTATGGGTTTATGATGCAGAATTATGTTGGACTTAGAGGTTTTTAGGATTAGAATCTAGGTTCCTAAACTTTGTACCTTTGTAAGTTTTCATTCTTAATTTTCTGCATTTCTTTTAAAATTACTGTTCATCTGCTTAATTTCAGCTTATTTGTGCTTAGTGCTTAATTAAAGTTGCTCATTTATGCTTATTGTTCAAGTTTAAGTTTCTGTTTTAAGACCCTTGGCCTAAATCTCTTTAAAACAAGTTAAAAAACCTTTTTAGAAAGTAAAAGGGGTGTTTGGGGTAAGGGACAAAATGGGTCAAATTGGTCATGAATTGGGTTATGGTAATTTAGTCAGATTCTCTTAGTTTAATTTAGGTCTAATTAATAGTTTAAATCAGTTTTTATACTTTAAATCTCAAAAACCAAGCTTAATCTAGCTAAGACTTGAATCTGTGGCAAATTGCTTCTTTAGAACAGCTTATTTTTTATCATTAGCTTAAAATAGATATTAGGCTTCATTCACATGTTCAATTCAAAGATGTTTATGCATTGAGTAAGTGGCAGAGTGGTGTGCAATTGTATTTACAGTATAACTTAAAATCTACATAAGCATAGATAAATGAATTTTAGCAGTTTTTAGACAACTTTAAAATAGTCTAAACAAATTTCAAAATGCTTTTTAAAAGCTGATTTGAGAAGCTTATACGTTAAATTTTAGCTAAAAAGAAGCCTTTTTTCCATAAGCTTCTTTTTGAAGTGCTTATTTTTAAGCACAAACAAGCTTGTTTGCCTGTTTTGACACTTTGTGGGGTCAGTTTGCTTCATTGCTTTTTCTAAGCTTCTTTTTGCTTATAAGTGTGCTTATTAGTGTTTCAAACCCCAAAATAAGTGGGGCTTATTGAAGCTTATTGGCAAATCACCAAGGCTGTGGGCCCCATTTGGCCTCAAAAACAGCTTAAGGGGCTTAAAATTGAGCCCCAAAAGCTGTCCCATCTGTTTGCAAAACAGTCTTAAGCCCTTTGGCTTATTCCATTTTTTTTGTTGCTTGTTTTTGAGATTAAGCTGCTTATTTCCATTTTATGAGCTTATTAGATTAGTACAAGTAGGATTCTAGCTTATTTAAGGGTTTTAGTTTGCTTATTCGAGCTCTTAAGCTCATTAGTTTGTCTTTGTTTGCTTAAGTGTGAAAAAGAGAAAAGAAAAAAAAGGTGCTGTCATAGCTTTTAAGCTCATTTTCCAGCTTATTTATAAGCTCTTACAAAAAGTCGTAGTTAAATAAAATGCTTATTAATAAGTGCTTAACAAGTTTGTAAAGAAAAATTTGAAAAAAATAAAATAAAAGGGAAAGTGGGAAGTCAGGGGTGAGCTAGGGCTCGAACCCCCGACCTCTACCACTCTCAACCTTTTAACATAACACACACTACCGCTGCGCCCTTGGGTCTTTTCTGTTAGACCTTTGGGCGCTTTGGTACTTAAGGGCTTTTTAGCCCATTGCCCATATAAGCTTTTCCAGCTTATTTTCCAGCTTATTTGATAAGCTGGTTACTCCAGCTTATTTTTCATAGGACTGTTAAGCTTTCAGCTATTTTGTGTATTTTTTTCTAGAATTTTTTATACACGTTTAGTATTTTTTATAATTTAATTTCTTTAAAAACTTTAAAAATCCATAAAAAATAAAATATTAATCAGAAAAATATAAACTTTTTTTTAAAATTTTTCTTTTTTCATATAGTTTCTAGGAAAATTGTTAAAGTTTTCGTAGGGTTATTTTTTCAAAAATTTATTTTTTAAATAACGGGATTCGTCCCCGTTTTTCTTTTGACTCGTTTTTGGTTCAAACGACCTCAGTTTTTGTTCTAGTTTTTTTTAAACTTCGTTATTTGTTATTTAGAACACATTTGAAAAGAAAAATTTAGTCTAGGGTTTAAATTGCAAAACTTAGGTTTTTAAACCTCGCGTTTTTACATTTATGTCTACGTTTTTGAATTAAATTGTTCTAGCTTTCGTTTTTAGGTTTCCTTTAATCGTTTTTGCATTTTTAACTTGCAGTAATAGAAATCCAATCAATCATCGTTCCATTTAAGCATCGATTATCAATTCGTTATTCGATTTTCCATTCAAGCCTCGTTGGGACATAACGACCCAGGAATCATACTTCCGGTTACATATATATCTTATTTAGTGAATTTTGACTTCTTGCCTTGGTCAAAGACAATTGGTTGAGATTTGCCTATATATTATATATCTAGATTCTAACAAATCATGTATCCAAAGTTAGTACCGACAGGCAGAAAGATAGTACCGATGAGCAAAATGAAGGTACTGATGATCAAATCGAAGGTACTGATGAGCAAAGTAAAGGTACTGATGATCAAATCAAAGGTACTGATGAGCAAAGTAAAGGTACTGATGATCATACTGAAGGAGGAAGTGTTACTCAATCTACTCAACCACCTACTTCTACAATATTTAGAGATGATGAAACAATAGCTCAAGTTCTTCTCAAC
>BQNB010187741.1:0-12012 GCA_026074375.1 Tanacetum coccineum
ATTTCGTTAAAGTCAATAACCTCGAAATTTTGATCTTTTAATATCATGTTATGTAATATGATAAAACAATACATTTATTCTTCGTAGCGTGTTGACTTGGTAACCATGTGTGATAGTTGTATAATTTCCCAACGACCTTGTAGGACTCTGAAATCTCGTTCAACATCTTTACTTGAACTCTTTTAAACTTCATTGTTTATTCATCCCTTGCAATAGAAAACGATTTGACAAACATAGACCACTGAGAATATATTCCATCCGCTAAGTAGTACTTTTTGCGTATGTATTTCCATTTACAACAAATGGAGCTTTATCGGCAAGAAGGTCATCAAATAAAGGTGAATCATATAAAACATTGAGGTCGTTTTTACCCTCGAAACTCCAAAATATGCATGCCAAAACTACAAACTATAATCCGCAATGGCTTCAAAATATTGAGTATATTGTTCCACATCTTCTTGATCATAAATATGGTAAATATCATACATATCGAGCTCGTTGGAATCCATATAGTGTTTTTTAGAGAAATATTGTTAAGTCTGTGTATGTAGAAATGTGTGAAAAATATGCAGATTTTTTAAAAGGTAAAAGTTGAAAAAGTTGGTATTTAAAACCACCCAACGGCTCTGTTTTACCTAATTTTCAAAAACTAGCCGGTAACAAACGTTTAAAAAAAACAACGCAATAACGCCAAAAAAAACAGGAAAACGCGACGCATGATGTGGTTCTCGCGCCGTCGTGTCGCGCTGTCCGGGACCATCTCGGCCTGTGGTGACGGCTCAGAACGTGAGAACGCGAGTGGTGGTGTGGTTGTGGCGACGTCAAATGGTATTTTTCGGGATCATTTGAGCCATGGCTCAGGATACCCTGTGCTCTTAAACATGCTCAATGTGAGTGGTTATTTTCCCCACCGTTACGAGCAACTGAAAATTGGATGCCACTGATCTTACTAATGTCGATCCATTAAATGGATTAAATAATAGCACAAGATTGACTTTCAACACCTAATTTCATTAGAACCATTGGTCAACATGCTGGAAAAAATGGATTTAAGCAAAGAATTCCTTCGTGTCACAATGATCTCATTCAAACTGAAGAGAAAAAGTTCCTTGTCCGTGATAGCATTGTTGTCACAATCAAAACGTTATGGGATGACATCATGATACAATTCCAATGTGGGAGTTTTAGTATTTTTGCTTGGCAGGTTTACGTGGAGTTGTCTTGAGATGAATATGAGTAGTATATGACACAAGAATATGAAGGTGTATATTAGTGAACTTTTCAAGACATGTCATCTGAAGTTTACACCATGAGTGTCAAGAAGTTTTATTTGATGAATAAAGTAAAAATCTATGTACTTTCATTTGACTATAAATTTTATTTTTGTCGTCAAAATACATGTTTAGCATTTGGCCTTCTGGTGATAAGTTCTTTATCAATAAACACATTCTGCTTGGTTGGATTTTCACATCTCCACTGAATCAATCTATATGGGGCTTCAAATCACTTGCAAGAAATGTTATCATTCTTGAATTACTTTGCTCTTTTATATCTTTCTTCTAAATTCATTCAATAGTTTTTGTCTGATCACTTCCAAATTCCAATATTAGTTGCTTCGCGAAGTCTTGACGTATTGTTTTATGCTCCTATAAGAATTTGAGATACTACATCGTTGCATAAAAATTTTCTTGTATGAATCATTAATATTCATTTCATAATAGTATACATGTATCGTGAGAAAACAATGTTACATTTTTGGATTGTGTTTCAAGCATAACCTAATGTTTACCTATAACTATATAAGCAAGAATTTCGAGCGAAACTCCTAACGTTGTTTAGTTTGGGGCCAGGTGTTCAGGAACGTAGAATGGTCAACAAATTTAAACAAACACTCACGGATGACCCGAGTAGCTAGCAACCGTTGACTCACTTGCTGATATCATAAACAATAAGAGTATAAAAATGAGTTCTGCATTAATCAAGAGGGACCGAGTTGTCATTTCAACTATTATCAAATTTGTGGGGATAAGTTATTGCTGAAATTTAGCTTCACTATTATATCTCGAGAACGCTTTCGTGTCTCTCAACATGTAAAATAATCAGAAACACACTTAAATAAGAAAACCAAAACCCCCTTTAAAAGTGCGCTTTAAAATCAGCTTATTGCGTTTGGACTAAAAGAAACAAAAAGACGACTAACGATGAAAAAATGTAGTCCTCTCAGCCATCTCGCCTTTCAACCGCACATTCGGAACCTTAGCCCCTAGTTGGGTATTTGAAGCTACGTTAAGAAATAAGACTCTATTGTTACCCATTCACCATGATGATCCCTAGAGGTGCGCAAATCAGTTAACCAGTTCGGTTCGGTTTGAGTCAAACAGGAACCAGTTTCAGTCAACAGGAAGCCGCGGTGAAGCTTCAAGCGCTTCGATAGCAGGCGAATCCGCAATACTGAAAATCTTGAGAAGCAACCCGAGTCATCTTTTGACATATCTTCCCTGAATTCTGAGTCCATTGTCTTTGAATATGTTAACAACGTTGCTCCTCTGCTCGACACAGTTGTTCAGAATTACGACATATGCCGTATATTTGTCGGGAACCCAATTGTGTTTGAGCGTCTAGGTATACAAAATATGTTGAGGCAATCCACAAACGATCCCAAGCTTACTACAAACCTAGGCCGTCCATGTGCACTATACTCATAACAAACTGTGCCAACCAGCAATTTTGAGTTTACATTTATTTATAAACTTGAACGTTTTATTCCAAACAAGCACATTTTAGACTTTACGTATAACCGGTTAGGTTATCCCGCGTACAACGAGAAACAACTTTGAACAAATTCCGTTACATGATTTACAAGTCTTATGCATACGATTTTACAAATTTTGCGTAAGTCTTCTAAACTCGCATTATATAACATGCATTATTTACCCAATACTCCCACCACCTTTAAGATAACACATCTAAAAGTATTATATACTTCCAAAAACCATTTCCCTCTTTCTTTTATCACCAAAAATCAGCCCCCACTCAAAGAGGAAACCTTAAAACTTGCTTTCCACCCTATAACTCCCATCTCTATCAAACCATGTCTAACTTCTACCCAAGAGAAGCAACCATGCTATGTCCTTTCACATTGTGTTCCTCCCCCTCTTTTCCTTCCCCCAAAACCGGCCTAGATACCCTCCCCCTCCCAATGAACACTCAAACTCCAAAATATAGGATACAAGTAACTATTTGCAATCAAAGTCACTTTTGACCATGCCATTCTCTAGCATTATATAAGAAACCAACTAGCACCCATTCTACACACACTTAAACACTTTCAAACCTACTATATCTCAGCTCTCATTTAAGTATTCAAGTTTTGGTTAAGGTTGCATTAAGGGTTGCAAGTAAATTAGGGTTTTGGTATAGAAACTATGGTTTTCTAAGCATTCTTGGGTTAGTTTGTGCACACTTTGGTTCTCAAATCTTCACCGCCTCATTGTAAGCATCTCATTTACATGATTTTCAGTCATTATAATCATCGCATACTTTTTTCATATCACGATTATATACTTGTTGTGTAAAAAATTGAAATAAACTTGTTTGTTAAAAACCCTAATTCTGGAAGATTTTTGTGTCGACTTGTACACATGTTTTCACCACTTTAAAGAACACTTATGACCCATTTCTTGGCACCACATCTTATTAATATGTTTTAGAGAGTTCCATTATGAATTTAGTAAATTTATTAGTATTTTAAATATTTTGTGCAAGACAAAGTGTCCACGTTTACACACTGAACACGATACGTATTTTTGAGCCCTTTAAGATTAGATTGAGAAGCTGAGCCTTTTGAACTTTTTGAAGCTAAGATCTAGACTTAAACTTAGAAACTTGAATAAACTAAAGAGGTTAATTATTGATATAATTAAGACTAAAAAAATTTGGATAAAACTTTCTGGAAATTCACAGCGTTGACATCCGTGTGTTGTTTAGCACTTTTGGACCCTTTAAACTTTAAGTCAGAATGAAAGGCTTATATTTTTGAAAAGAAAACTCAAAAACCTTCAATCTAGTCTTTGGAATGGACCAATTTTAGTAGAAAATGAATAAGTTATGGTCACAAGAAGTCGAATGTAAAATTGTTCCAGAAAACTGCTTTGATTTTATATATATAAATACTTAGTAAACTTGATTTTAAACCAGATTTGGAACTTGGTAAACTTTAGACACAAGTATATAAGGGTAATAAAACTTTATAAAACTCATATGCATGTAGTTTATATCATATTATAACCTAAAGCACCTTATTTAATTAGGTCGCGGTTAGGACCCGTGTTTCATTGAACTTGCTATATTTCCTTATTGTAACGCTTTGATAAGGTGAGTTTCATAGCCCCACTTTTACTTATCTTAAACTATAACTTTACTTGTTTTGAACTACTTTGGGGTGAGAATACATTGCTTATTTTTACTTATGGACATAAGTACTTTAAAATTTTACATATTGCCTAAGTTACTATTGCCATGAAGTCCCTACTATCATGAACTGTTAATTATTTGTATAAGCACGAATGTTGTGAATAGATATATTGGGGTTGACAACCCCCGTCCGGGTAGACAACAATTAGCTACTAGTCAAATGGGTACATTTCATTTGAGGTAGTACTGGGGTGTTTTGGCAAAACATCAAATTACAGGGCAGCGACTTGTAACAAATTGAACTTTGGTTAAAGCTTTGGTGTCATGAGCTTAGTGCAATAGTATTACTTTTTTGTGTGATATTGTATTCTTTACGATAGTCACATACACTTAGAATCTTATGGTCCACACTGATATTTTATGTAAACCTATGAACTTACCAACTTTATGTTGACGTTTTAGCATGTATTTTCTTAGGTCCTTAAATTGCAAACATCATGACTAGCATCTTGAAGCCTCATTGTTAGTCACCCATAGCGGTTACGTCACATGAAGATTTCCTGCATAAACCTTATTCGTTTGATTGTACTAAAACTATATTCTATTTTGACAGGAAACTTTGGGAATCATCTTGTTGAGAACTTTATTTATTTCAAATGATGTACTTTTAAAATGACTCATGTAGATGTCGTTCTTTATGATACAAACAAAGAGCTACAAAAAGACCAAGAAGCAGATTTTATAATGTGGCCAATAGATGAGTAAGGAGCACAAAAACATAGTCGAGAGTAAAGTATTCGAAAAGTAGTATGCGACCAATAGATGGGCAATAACTTCACCACAATTATGAAAATGGGTAAACCAATTATGAAAATGGGTAAGAGTTGGGCCCGTCACATAAAAATGGGCTGGAACTTGACCCGTTCATTTACACAGGTAAAAATATGATCCAATAATCAAATTTAGCCCTACATTAAGGATGTCAGTTAAAAATGCTTGTTGTTTGAAAACAAAGGTCATATAAAGGTTGTTAGATATGTAAATGCCGATCACGGAGGCCATCCATATGATATAGAATGTTCTCATTAAACATATTTCGACGCTGTGATGGTGTCACAAAGATTTTGAGGATACACTGACATAGTACATAAGGCATGAGAATTAATTTTACTCAAAAGTCAAAACATAAGGGGTATTTAGGTAAGAGTAATAGCCTATACATCTCAAAATGTGATGGATTTTGCAATCACATATTATAAGGTGCATTTTAGAAACACACTTTTCTCCTCTTAAAATTTCTAAATAAGCCAACAACATCTTTCAATCCGAACACTCAAAATCATCTTATTGCATTTTGATAGCACACTAAACCAATAAATTGCTCAAATGAGCTTACCCAAACACTCCCATATTCATAAAAGAATCATGTTATTTCGTCACATTTCTCTTCTTGCACATAATTTTTATTCACTGGATTCGACATATAGGATGATAATCATATAAAGTGTCAAATCAAACTTAATTAAAGTCACATAATACAAATAACTCAAGAATCTTATATAAGTAGTTTTTCGAATCGTCAATATTTACCTCTATAATCAGAATTTGCCAAACACTTAAACATCGGTTTATTTCCTCTTATTAGCTGGAAGCATTATCTATGTTTGTTGCTTTCAACGAAAACTTTTTCTCTGTTCCGTGTGCTTGTGTAATAGCTGATATTGACGGGTTTACAACAATCTATACGACTCTCAATTTGCACACTTCTACCGTATTCTCTGAATCCTTGGTAAACTGTTACATAACACATTCCAAATACTTGAGCACAATCGTGAACACCAAATAATGAAAGTAATACTGAAATAGATACTCCAAATCGAAGGAAAAGGCATTAGAAACCTTACCTGATTATTTAAGAAGACAGTCCGGTCTAAAAGATTCGTAACGATAATCTAGCAAGTTCAAGGACCCTAAAAATAGAATCACTTAACCATACTAGCATTTTTAGATGTTCATATATATTTAATGATGAAAAATCATAAGATCATAAAGTCGTTGTTCCATCCTCGCTTACTTCATTCGAATGAAGCAAAATCACGCCTTTTTCATCCAAGCTACCCAGAACCAAAAAAAGCAATGCTCTTATTTAAACAATTTCATCATAATTAACCGTAATTACAAAAAAATATGCGTTACTAAAAACACGATCATTAATAGCACAAATGAGCTTAAGCAAACACCCCCATAATCTCAAACCAAAAGTTGTAATATTAGCAACTCATCCCCACAACCACAAAACCCTCACCTACACCCTCATTAAACGAGATAGACGTGAAGAAATACTGATACAAATTTAGAACTATGAACATCGTTAAAAATATTAACATATAACAAATTTCAATAATTTCCCCCAAAATAAAAAAACCAAAATCTAATAAAAGCACATACCTGCAGTTCTTCCTCGTCATCAAAATATAATAAAACCACTCTCTCGAATGCGATTTTTTTGGTTTTGTATGTGAGTTTAGTCACAGTGCCGCTTTTTCTTTGTTGGTTTTGTATCATGATAATGAAATATTAATTAGTAGATTGATGAGTAAGAGATTTGAGAAAGACACTATTTATTTGAGTGACACGTGGATTGATAAGTATTATGATAAGGGTAGACACGTATCAAATGAGGAGGGAGGAAAAAGAAGAGATTAGAGTATTAAAAATCAAGAGAAGAACAAAAGTGGGGCATCGTTGTTTTTTTTTAATATTAAAAGTGACATGAGGAATCGTGTATTTCCAAGAGCGGTACTGCCCTATAATAAGTATCATAATTTGCTTGGCACATAAATGCTGCTAAGAATAATATAATCATTAAACTTAATTCATCTCGAGGTAAAAAAACAAGTACTACCTCCGTCTCAAAATTATACTATATGTTTCTTTTTTTGGTTGTCCCAATTTAGTTGTCTACTTCCAAAAATACATAGAAATGTTAAATTAAGTTTATCATATGACCCTCACTTGAAGTAATAATTAAAAACTTTATAGAGGTTATAAATTAATTGGTTAAGGGTAAAAATGTCATTATGAAAAAAGTAAGAGAGAGAAAGTTGTAATAATAATTCTTTTCTTAAACGGTGTGTCTTTTGTCAGTGGACAATAATTATGAAACGAAAGAAGTGGTATTTTAAATACATGCAGTACCATAAAGAAGAAAATCTGGTAAACCAATAGCTAAGGCGATGTTGTTATAGACTCTGGTTGGTAACTTTCATGTACATCAATGTGTCAAACTCCCTAGTTAAGGTAGTAACTTTCCTGCCAAATTGGTGATACATTCAACACACCTCTCTATTTGTTAGAACATATGCTTTTATTCTTGGTTAATTCAACACCTGCTTTTAGTTATATTATTTGTGTCATGAAGATGGTTGACCCAATGCAACAGTTATACCTAGTAGTATAGTGACCTATTCATAGTATGTTTTTGTGCATGTTGTTACTTTTGTTACGCACGGTTTAAACTCGTGTTACACGACATGTAATAAACCTAATTTTGCAAAAATATTGTGTCACTTTACAAAGAGAGAAAACAATTAAGTTATTCTGCATACTTCATAATACAGCATTGTATATTACTTATTTGACCTCAATACTGGTCTATCTTGGGGATCTGATTTCTCTACCTAACTAAAATAAAAACAATTAGGAAAGCATTTGATTCTACCGTGTCATAATAAATTCTTCATTCCCTTAATGATAGAAATCAGACAAAGTACTGATTCAATGAATAATGTACATTACATAAGATTATATAAAAACTAAACATGGAAAAGATAGGCCTAGAGTACTATGGGCAAAATGGGACTAGACTACTACGGGCTAAGTAGGCCTTATTAAACAAACACATCCTCTCAAACTTACAATGTTGCAGCGCTAAACATTGAGATTTTGTCAAACATAAAATAAAACTAAAACGGAAAAACAACCGTGCAGCTTTGGTGGGTCCCAGAGTGCGAACACGGTGCTAGACGAAGTCTCAATCCGATGAAATCCAACTGTAACAAGGCAAAATCAGTCAGGTCTGAATCAATTAGACCAAGTCGATGCAAAACCAAAACGAATTGCAAAATCATAGCAGAGCAACACAAATATGGAGATGAATGAGTGTAGATTCAGGTAAGCAGATTTGGTTTAGGTAGACATATGTTGATAGAGCAGATTCAAGTTTGACATATGCCAGACAAAGCAAATTGATAGAGCAAATTCAGGCAGACAAATACAGACATAGCATATTCAGACATATGCAAATAGAGCATACATATGCAGACATGGAAAATCCCGACATACGTATAAGATGAAGAGTAGATACTGGCAGGTAGACAAATGCAAAAGCATACATAACCAAAACCATATGGAATCAGATAGATGTTAAACCAAACATGACCAGATGATGATGCGAAATACAAATTGTTAATGTCAAGATGTTACACATAACTACTCAAGATTTAGTCGGATTAGTTAAGATTGTAACATCACCATCACCAATACAAAACCAATTTCCAATTCTAAGTCCAATGCTAATACCGATACAAAAACCAATATTGACACCAAGCAATATCAAACCAAAATTAGCAAACCCATAAGCCAAGCCACACTGTGAATATGAAACCCCAATCGCCGAACAAAATCCGACCAAATAGACTAACGAAACCATAATCTTCTAATAAATCAACCTATGTGGCTCCAATTAATAATTTTTCTTCTCCCTTTCCAGATTGCAAGTTAAGTCAAGCCAAACACGACAACCTAAAACATCAATATCAAATAATATACGGCTTCAACCAATTATATTCCACCATTAATTTTCCATTAGTCAAATGCATAAACTCAAACAGTTGATGACAACAAATTAGATCAAGCGAACATTTTTTCTCTTGTTTCTTTTGATCGGCTGCAAGGTGTAATGAAAACAAATCGAACAGAACCATATCTCTTATACCATGTAGAAATCAGAGGGAATACTAAAAATATATTTATCAAATTCAATGAATAATTTACATTACACAAGACTAAATAGAAATTAAACACGAAAACCCTAAATGTTAAATGGGCCTAGATTACTACGGTTTATGGGCCAAATGGGCCTTATTAAACTAACACCAACATGAGTATTCTTGAAAAGATTTTGCTGATATTCAATCTTTTATAAGAAAAAGTGATACCTGTTATAATATACCATTTTTGATTCATCATTAAGCTATAGGTGTAGGTGTGTGGATTCCACACCCCTTCTATTTTTTTACTCATCTTTACACCAAATTATGGACTACACACTCTTTCTTAGTTCAATATTATTTCAGACTTCTACTGGATGGATTGTGGCATCCTTGTCGATTCCACGATCTTAAAAATTAAATTGTAACATTGATCACTCTGTTGGAAATTTAGTGCAATTGTGGGAACTGGATCATACTTGGAAATGTGTTTAGAGGTACGGAGTGTACACCCATCAAGTCACTGATTTTCCTAGACTCTTTTAGTGGTTTGATTAAAGGGGTGGTTATTTGCCTATTTAAGTAACAGATTTTACTGCACTAATTGACCATATTTAATTTGGTCATGAAATCATTATTCCTAAATTATAGAGGATAATTGATTTGATTGCAATAATTGACCATATTTAATTTGGTCATGAAATCACTAATTCCTAAATTATGAAGGATAATTATGAAAGAGATTAATTGACCATTAATCTTTCATTAATTCCATTATTAGGTTTTGAGTATATCTCCTATAAATAGGGATCACAATTGCATGGAAAAACACATAGAAAATAAAAACACATAGAAACACAGGGTTCTTGATCTGTGCCTAGAACAAGAACAAATATTTGGTTTTATCCTAAGGAGGTATTCGTGTAACCCAGGCATAGGGTCGAATAATCTTCTTTGTAAAGTTATTACACGACTTCAAGTGATATCCGATTACCATATTGGTAATTAGCTAGGCTATTGATTGTCTTCACCCTGATCTGGGATCTACTACAACCAACAATCAAAGAACATTATTTTGTGATAATCAATGGTTGTTGTTGCTATAAGTGTGGTGTATGTGCTCACTACTCCTATATCTGAAGATGGTGGGATAATGATGATTATGTTTGCAGAGGTTTAATCCTCAAAGGTATGTCTGATCCTTTATTTGATATTTAGCAAATTGTTGAATCTAGAAAAGAACTATGGGATTCCTTGGAGGCCAAATATATGGCTAAGGATGCATCAAGTAAGAAGTTCCTTGTTAGTAATTTTACAAATTACAAAATAACTGATTCAAGACCACTTATGGAATAATACAATGAACTTCTTGGTATACTTGGTAGATTTACACAACATAAAATGAACATGGACTAGGCTATTCAGGTCTCTTGTATCATTGATAAACTGCGTCCTTCTTGGAATGATTTTAAGCATACCTTGAAACATAAGAAGGAGGAGTTAACTCTTGTTAAGTTGGGCAGTCATCTGCGTATTGAGGAGTCCCTCGGGGAGTAGGATAGTGACAAGACAAAAAACAACAATGTTGCTGGTCCACAGTGATTGGACATGGTTGTGTGAATCTTAGATTTAGTTCTGAAAAGATTGTTTCCTTGTTTAATATTTTGCATGTTCCTAATATTAAGAAAGATATGGTTTCTAATATTAAGAAAGATATGGTTTCAAATGGTATTTTGAATAATTGTGTCTATAAACAAGTAACTAAAATCTGATAAATTTATTTGGTCTAAACATGGTATGTTTATTGGTTTTGGCTATTTGTGTAATCAAATGTTTAGGCTTAATATTGTTAATAATATTAGTAAATCAGCCTTTATGTCAACATTTAAACTGAATGATTCAATCATATGGTATGTTAGATTGGGAAATGTCCACTTTAATAATAATATGCAAGATATGTCTAAGGATGGGCTAATCCTTGTTTTGACATGAACACTGAAAAATGTAAGACTTGCATGCTGACCAAAAATACAAAAAACCATTTCAAAATGTAAAACTTGAAACTGCTGATTTAGGAGCTGATCTATAGGTACCTATGTGATTTGAATGCTATTCCTTCATTAGGGAATAAGAAATACTTTGTGACATTTATTGATGATGCGTCTAGGTTTTGCTATGTTAGTTTATTATATACTAAGGATGAAGCATTAGATAAACTTAAAGTATTTAAAACTAAAGTTAAATTACACCAAAGGTCCTTGATCAAGATATTCAGGACTGATAAGGTAGGTGAGTACATGGATACTCTGTATTTCCAAATTGTTGGTATTATCCATGAAACGACTGCCCTCTATACTCTACAACAAAATGGTATATCTGAAAGGAAAAATAGAGTACTGAAAGAAATGGTCAATTCCATGTTGTCCTACTTAGGACTGAGTCAAGGGTTCTAGGGTGAAGCTATGTTAACAGCTTGCTATTTATTAAATAGGGTTCCCAATAAAAGGAATATGATTACCCCTTATAAACTCTGGACTAAAAAGAAACCAAACCTAAACTACATCAGGGTTTGGGGTTGTAGGGAAGTTGTAAGACTCCTTGATCCAAA
>BQNB010187742.1:0-12012 GCA_026074375.1 Tanacetum coccineum
ACTGTGCCTGTCTCATGCGGTCCACTGCCAGCAACTCTGTAATAGCCTCCTGTCTCCTGCGGTCCGCTGCGTGCAACTCTGTAATCACTGCATGTTGACCCAATACAGTAGTACGCAGTGACATAATCTCTAAACGTGTAAGATCACTAGCGTCCATAGATCGTCCCCAAGCCTCTCGATACATCTTAGCCTCTCTCTCCATTAGTAGAGTTGTATAAGAATATGCACTCCTATCCCTATATAGCATGTCGAGCCGACCAGCCATCAGCTGTCGCTCAGTCTGCTCATCATCCAACCTCACATAGATCTCGTCAGTGTCTTGCCTAACCCTAGTGGCAAACTCTGTCATCCGTCGACTCAACTATGTGTCATCAGTTGCTGGTGCCCCTGGCATGTCTACTAGCATCTCATCCTATGTGTTGGTGATCCCATAACCGACATCTCTCTCTAGATCCCGCATAATCTCCCTGTCTATAGTGGCAAAAAAACCATAGTCCGTCCTGAAACCTCCAAGAGGTCTAGCATTGAGGGAAGACGAGCTCTCTCCGACCTCGTACCTAGGACCAAAAGCAAAACATAACCTCTTTTGAGGTGGTAAGCAAACCCCGGGCCTGCCCGCTCCATGGTCAGTAGAGGGTAGTAGCAAAGATGGTGATGAAGTTAGTAAGGTTATAGGTAATATAGGTGGTGTCCCTGATGGTGGGGTACCTGATGGTGGTGTATCTGCTCTGGTGTGGGAGAGTATGATATGTGGTGGTGGTGAATAGGAAGTAGATGAGGCCTCGGTTCTCAGCCGGATCATCGCAGCTCTGTAGCCCAATGGATAAGTAGGACTAATAGGTAATGGTAGAGGTGCTAAAGGTAGTGGTGGTGATACTGGGAGTGGTGGTGATACTAGTGAAATTTTTTTTTCAAAACTTTTTTCCGAAAAAGAAATTATACCCAAAAAAATTCTAGTGCATCACAATTATATTTTTTTGTGCATCATGTTTATATGTTAATGCATCACAGTTATAATTTATTGCATCATTCATATGAAATGTTGCAGTGCATCACACTTTAAAGTTCAGTGCATCATGTTTATAAATTACTGCATCACGGTTATAAGTATGGTGCACCAAGGTTATAAGTTACTGCATCATTGTTGATGCACAAGACTTATAACTATGATGCATTAGCTTATAATGCATCACTGTTATAAATTTGGTGCATCAAAGTTTTAACTTACTGCATCATAGTTATCCTTTTGTAGAATCAATATCTTAACTTACAACATCATTGTTATATATTTAGTGAATCATTGTTACTACATCATAGTTAACTATGATTCTTGTATCTATACAAGTAATCCACCTTTTTATATCATTAGTGCATCACATGCATTTTTTGTGCATTATAGTTATAATTTATCGCATCGTAGTTATATGTTTGGTGCATCATGGTTATAAAAATTGCATCATAGTTATAAGTTTGGTTAATCAATTATGATGTAGTAACTCATAACCATGATGCACCAAAACTTATAATTATGATGCACTAGAACAATTTTTAGAGAAAAAAATAAAATTTTCACGAAAAAAAATTCGAAAAATAAAAATATTTCATTAGTGCATCACAAGCAATTTTTGGTGCAATATAGTTATAATTGCCGCATCGTAGTTATAACTTTGGTGCATCATAGATATATGAATTGCATCATAGTTATAAGTTTGGTGAATGAACTAAGATACAATATAATTTTGTTGGGTATATAACTTTTTCTAAAAAAACAGATATTCGAAAAAAAAAGTTGTAAAAAAACAATTCTGGGAAAAAAAATTTATAAATATTTTCAAAAGTTTAGTGCATCATGTTTATAAATTACTGCATCACAGTTATAAGTATGGTGCATAAATGTTATAAATTATTGCATTATTGTTGATGCACAAAACTTATAACTATTATGCATTAACTTTCAATGTTTTAACTTGCAACATCATAGTTATAAGTTTAGTGCATCATTGTTATAAGCAGCCGAATCATAATTTTAAATTAGGTGCATCATAGCTATATCTCATAGTTAACTATGATTCTTTTATCTATACAAGTAATGCATCTTTTTATATCATTAGTGCATCACATGTACTTTTGGTGCATTATAGTTAGTTTATCGTATCGTAGTTATGTCTGGTGCATCATGATTATAAGAATTGCATCATAGTTAAACGTGTGGTGAATCAATTATGATGTAGTAACTTATAACCATGATGCACCAAAACTTATAATTATAATGCACTAGAACATTTTTTAGAGAAAAAAATTTTCAAGGAAAAAAGATTCGAAAAATAAAATATTTTATTAGTGCATCACATGCAAATTTTGGGCATTATAGTTATAATTACCACATCGTAGTTATAACTTTGGTGCATCATAAATTATAACTGTGATGCATTAACTTATAAACATGATGCCCTAAAAACATAACTGTGATGCACTAGAATTTTTGATGAATGAATTATGATGTAGTAAATTATAACTGTGATACATTTAACTTATAAACATGATGCACTAAAAACATAATGATGATGCACTAGAATTTTTTTTTGTATATATTTTTTCGAAAAAAAAATTATGAAAAAGTTTTTTTGGGAAAAAAAAATTTCGAAAATTTTTTTTTTTTGGAAAATTTTTTCCAATTTTTTAAAGGAGATGATGATGTGTGAAGGTGATAAGGCAATGTGATGTGGCATAGTGATGTGGCAAGGTGACACATGTCACCTCCACAATCCATCTTATCTTTTTTATTATAAAAATCTTTTTATTTTACCCCAACTCTATATATATATATATATATATATATATATATATATATATATATATATATATATATATATATATATATATAGATCAAGTTTATGTGAAGATTGATGATATTGATTTGTAAACTAATATATGCAATTAAACAAATAATAAAAGTAAGTAAAGTAAAGATATAGTAAGAGGAGATAGAACCGTGACACCTTCCTTGCCCTACTCCACTCCTCAAGTACCCAACTCGAGAGTTCGTAAACACTAGTCCACATTCGTCTGAGAAATAATTAAAGTTTATAAGTGCCTAGTTTAATAGCCAGTAAGAGTTTGGTGTGTTAATTGTTGAGCTTAGCCTTCCTTTAGATTGCATGCTTATTTTTTTTAAGATAACCATAGATTCTGACCTTTTGGCTGACTGTTCAGTTATTTAGCAAATGAGATCTACTGCTATATCTCTACTCAATGCTCCTTAATTCAAAGGTTCAGCGAAACTGGTTATCATGCCATGAAAAATAGGACTAGAATCTCATGCTGTTGTTTTACAATGGATATTATCACCCCTTCTCTGTTGCAAACTCTTCATATAAGCAGAGAATCCATAAGCCTTTTGATCATGAAATACTTGAGCTCTAATGCAAGCACCAATAACTAAATTCAGAAATTGAGGTCCTATGTGTTTGATATTCAAACCCTTTTCTTATACTGTCAACCAACCTAATTCAAGGTGCTTTGTAAGTTTCATACTCAAAATATTGACAAGAACTTATTTTTTTATATTCTGGATACATGCGTCAGAAATATATATGAATTGGTTATACTAACTGCAGCTATCTATTGTAGTGCTTATCAGCTTATGTGATGGTTTCTTCGCATGGCATCACATGAGACACATATTTTATAGGTATAAAAACCATAATGTAAGATATGTTCCTGGTAATAATATTAACAAACTACAATATCGACATCAAAATTTAGTCTCTCAATTGATGTTACCTCATAATGTAGATTCCTAGCAAAGGTGGGTATGTGGCAGGTTTTTGCCATGTCTCATGAAGTCGCGTTGTATGCCTATGAATTTTCTATTGAAAGGGTAAATAATTTCCTTGACCTTCATTCACAAAACAAACCGTATAAGTAATAATATAGAATATTCTAGAATTGGGCCACTTGGGCTAGGCCTATAAACATACAATTGAGCCAATACAAATAAATAATAACTAATGAAATATAACGACTAATACGCCCCCGCTGTTTGAGCGAAAGGAGGGTGAGCACTCAAACTGGACCTAGAATCTTCAAACAAAGCTGGGGGAAGTCCCTTGGTGAAGATATCGACATACTAATAACGAGAAGGTACATGAAGAACTCTAACTTGGCCAGCGGTAACCATATCACGGACAAAATGAATGTCAATCTCAATATGTTTCGTCTGTTGATGTTGAACAGGGTTGTTAGACATATAAACGACACTAACATTATCATAGTAAACAATGGTGGCAGTTGAGAGAGGAAAGTGTAACTCACGAAGAAGATTACGAAGCCAAGCAGTCTCGGCGACAACGTTAGCAACCCCTCGATATTATCACCCAAAAATACACAATAACCTGAAGTAGACCTGCATGTGGAGGGGCAACCAGCCCAATCAGCATTAGTATTACCAACCAGAGAAGTAGTAGAGGAAACGTACAAATGAAGACCATAATCGACAGTCCTGCAAACATATCGCAAGATGCGTTTGAGAGCAGCAAAGTGAGGCTCTCATGGATCATGCGTATAAAGGAAAATCTGCTGAACAACATAAGACAGGTCAGGACGAATAAATGTGAGATACTGGAGTCCCCTCTACAAGACTACAATACAAAGTGAGATCCTAAACAGGAATGCCTTCTGGACCCAGTTGGACTCCGTATCGACCGGTGTCCGTAAAGGGTTACAATTAACCATGTGATCATGCTCAAGAAGATGAAGAGCATACTTCCTCTGAGATAAAAACAAACCTGTAGGAGTACGAGCAGTAAAAATACCAAGGAAGTAATTAAGGGCACCGAGATCAGTCATTTCAAACTCGTTATGTAGAGAAGCTAAAATCTATTGCAGTAAGTCTGGAGATGAAGTGGTGAGAATAATGTCATCCACATAAATAAGTAAGTAAGCAACCTAAGAACCCTGTCTATAAATAAACAAAGAAGAGTCACATCAACTGTGAGAAAATACAGCTCGGGTGGCATAACCTGTGGGCCACTGACGAGACACATCAAGGCTAAGTACCATGCGAATGGTGGCTGGTTTAACAACCAGACTAAATGTCTCATCAAAATCAACACCAAGTTGCTGACTACTACCATTAGCAACCAAATAAGCCATATATCGGCTCAAAGTCCCATCATCATGAAACTTATGTTTAAATAACCACATAGAGCGAACCATATTAACACCTGTCGGCCTTGGTACCAGTAACCAAGTGCCATTTTTAACTAACACATTATATTCATCATACATAGCATTACGCCAGTGTGGGTCTTGTAAGGCGTGAAATGGGTTTTTGAGAATAGGAGAAATTGAGAAAGTATTTAGGGATAAGCGATCGATAGGTTTGACAATGCCGGATTGCGACTGTGTGATCATGCGATGAGTACGGGGTTGGTCAATTTATGGTTTGAAACTTAGAGAGAGGATCGAGCTGTTTGGATGGAGTGGGTAGTTGGGCCGCTAGGTTGGGTTTAGGCTATCAAAGAAGGTGTAGTGGGTTAAGGCGTGGATGGTGTTTTGTTATGAATTGGGCCGGTGGTTGTTGGGTTGTGGGGTGGGGATTGGGCCATGGCGTTGGTGAGCTGTAAGGTGTCATGAGGGTTAGGAAGGGGTGTAGCTGCGAAGGCAAGTGAGTTAAGGAGGAGGGAAGGTGTGGGGTCGAGGAAGGTGTATGTAGGTAGGGAGGTGGGTGTCATAGATTGGTATGGAAATTAAGTTTCATCAAAGGTGACATGTCTAGATAGGATAATTTTATTTGTTTCGAGATCTAGGCATCGAAAACCACAGTGATAAGCGGGGTAAGATACATAGAGTGGCTCGTAGGGCAAGTTTGTGTGGAGAGTGAAGGTGAGGGTAGCATAAGCACCCAAAAATGTGAAGACAGGAGTAATCAGGTGGTTTGTTAAAAAGGCGTGTGAAAGGTATTTCGTTATTAATGGCAGTAGATGGTAAAAGGTTGAGTAAATACGTGGCCATATAGAGAGCTTCGACCCAAAAGGTGGGGGTAGGTGGGCTTGAAAAATTAAAGTGCGAATGTTATTATTTATGGTTCATATCATTCGTTTGGCCTTGCTATTTTGTTGGGAGGTTTTATGGCAAGAGAACCTAAGTTGAATGCCATTTTTGGCAAAAAGGGTGTGAAGTCGATTGTTATTGAAAACTCACTGCCATGATCACATTGGAAGCTTTTTATTTCGCATTTGAATTGATTTTTAACATAATTACGAAAGTGCAAAAATTTATCAAACATGTCAGATATTGAACGAAGAGGGTATATCCATAGATAATTAGAAAAATGATCAAGGAATAAGACATAGTATTTAAAACCATTAGAACTAATAATGGGAGATGTCTATAAATCAGAATGAATAATATCAAAATAATGTTCAACAATAGAATCCGAACTATGAAAGGGAAGCTTCACATGTTTGCCAAGCTAGCAAGCGTGACAAATATGTGAGGACTTTTCTTTATTACATGAAATAAAATGAAGAGAAACAAGCGAACGTAGCACTTAATCACCCAGATGTCTAAGGCGTTGATGACACTTAGAAGCACTTGTTAAGAGAAAAGCTGTAGGATAAGTGGACGGCTTGGTAACTGGATAGAGATCACCTGAGCTATCACATCAAAGGAGGATATGGCAAGTCAATAAATCCTTCATAGAAAAACCAAAGGCGTCAAATTCAATAGTATAATTATTGTCCCTAGTAAACTAACACACAGATATATGATTTTTAATTATATTAGGGGTTACAAGAACATTATGAAGGTGAAGAAGGCGATGATGGGAAGGAATAATGCTATGGCCGGTGTTAGTGACGGGAATAGAATTACCATCACCAATGTGAACAGATAGAAATAAGCGTTTATAAAAAATGATACTTAAATTACTTGCATTAAAATTTAAATGAGAAGAGGCACTTGTATCCATGTGCCAAGTCGGGTCTTGTAACGTCATAGTGTTAAACACCCTTGGTAGAGTAGTAGGCTGAGACCCATAATTAGCCAGAGCGGGACTGAGTACACCTTGACTGGGATGCGACGAACCACACTACATTGGTGTTGTAAACTGTTGAGCAATATTGGTCTGGTGGGCCGGGTAGTGGACCTGCTTCTGATGTAGTAATCCAAAGTGGGCTGGGCTAGGGGAAAGGATGGGCTGCTGTGGGTTTTAGGGTGGTTATTGGGCCAGCCGGGTAGGGTAAAAGCTGGTGTGGGTTGGTTGTGTTGTACAACGGGTGTTGGGCCTGCTTTGATGTGGTAACTAAGAACCATAGTTAGTTCTGTAGGAAGCAGTGGTGTGATTTCTAAGATTGTTACCCGACTTGTTTTGGCAGTCATGACTATATTTGTATCTATCACTAAATCGACACGACCCCTTTTGAAAGTGATTGCATATTTGAGGAAAAGTAGAGGGCTTTTTCATGTTACCTTTTTGGTTTGAAGAATTAGATGTCATGAGAACGGTTAGAGAAGACGAACTAAGTTCAATAGTATTGGTACCACCGGTCTTATCATTAAACGAGGACTCCTTCAAGAGTAGCATGTTACACATTGTTTCGAAGGTGGGTAAAGGTTCGCGACGACGAATGATTTCAACAAGTGTGGCAAATAGAGAGTCATGACCATTAACCGCATAAATCACTAAGTTTTTCTCGCTTACTTGACAATCAAGGTTTTTGAGTCTATTTTCCATAGACTTAATTTTAGTGCAATATTCATTGACCGTCATCTTCCCAATCTTGATGGAGCAGAGCTCATTGTCAAGGTTAATGGCCCTAGCATCCTTGTTATCATGGAAGAGATCTTTAAGATGATCACACAAGGCTTTTGCATTACCTAGGGTGGTAACTACTTATTCTTGAAGAGAATCACATAGAGAACCAAGGATCCACATCTTGATGAGATCATCAAGTTGATGTAGTATATCAGACTACGTAACTCAAAAGCTGAAACAAAGACACTAAGAATAACAAGAATACAAGGTAACTGCCTAACATGCAATTTTATTAATGAAGAAACTATCTCAAAACTTCATTCGGTACAATGTGAATCCCTACCCCTCCATGGTATATATAGACTAATCAATACATATTAGACTATAACTAGGATTACATTAATTATTTTCTAAAACACATAAATACTAATAGAATAGGCCGAGTTAGACTTGCACTCCAACTTCTACTTCTTTCCTGATAACTCTTGGAAACACGCTTCAAGCCACATCCAATCGTTCAAGGAATTCTCCAACAATCACCCCCTGAATTTCTGAGTTGATGATGGTAACTCTTGCACACCAAGTAACGATCTCATCTCCTTAAACCTTATGTGCGCTAAGGCCTTCGTTAACGGGTCAGCTCTTTGATTCTCTCTGGATACATGCTCAACAATTACCTGCTCATTCTCCATCACTTCTGCCAATACCTTCCTTAGAGAAATTGCTTGACACGCAGCTGCAGTGGCTGCCATGAACTTAGCTTCACACGAAGATAACACCACTATAGTTTGCTTTTGTGAGTACCATGTAATAGGTGATGTACCTAGATAGAAAACACGTCTAGTAGTACTCCGTCCATTATCAATATCAACATTATGACTGTTATATCCCACCAGTCTTATGTCATTACCTCGCTTGTATTTAATTCCAAAGGAAGTTGTGCTTTTAACATAGTTTAATATTTGCTTGATAGCACAAGTGATATCATCAAATAACATCACATTTTACCATCATTTATCAAATACATTTTACCCACTTTTATATAATTATTGCAAGATATTGGTACTTAATTGCTTAAAGTTTATGATTGCAGTAATTATGGAATAACTTGTGAAGACGAAGCTAAAAGGCGCAATTTTGGAGCTAAAACAAAGACATTTGAAGAAAACATTTATTTGCTACTATACACCTTATTTAGCAAAGAAGATACAGCGTATCAGCGCCAGATCATCACAAGAATATGCGTAAAGATCAATTCCATATTCGGCGTATCACTCATCACCTATACGCCGTATGCACAGCTGGTCATCAGTCAAAGATATGCAATTAATGTGATTGATGGCAATTAATCTTGATTGATTTTATCTTATCATGGACTCCAAGGAAATTAACCCTATACGCCGTATGCACTTCTCTCCATATGGTGTATCCAGGCAATTTTCAGACACTATAAATACCAGGCTCAAAAATGAGTTTCAATGTGCAAAAAATTACATTCTCTATACCATACTCTTTGAAGTTGAATTTTCCAAGATATTAGAAGCAGCCAAGGTCAAGCACCAACCATAATTCCATAGAAGACATCGTGTAATTCTTACTTTCTTAATCATTTGTTTATAAATGTTTGATCACTTTTGTAAAATGACAATGACTGTGGGATAATACCCTCGGGTATTAGCCAGGTTAATGAAGATTATAATGTTTGGTTTGTTTTAATCTGGCTTGCTTAATCTATCATTGTTGTTTAATTATGTTTATCGCCTTATACTTGTTTATGTGTTTGTACATGTGACCTATCATTCAACTGGGTCTAGTGAGACTTAACCAGTAATCTAGATGTCGAGATAGCTCTCCATGTTATGTTTTGTATGCCCGGACCAATAGGATCACAAATGATACCTTATCCTTACCCTTTGATTATGGGCTTAGTTGAACCGGCAGGTGACCCGATAATTGTTCGACCAGTATTGTTCTTAATTAATTGGTATTGATTTTGGTGGTGGACTATCGGCATATAAGACAACATCAAGCAATAAGTGGGTAAAGTCCCAATGGGCTAGGGTATTAACAGGATCACCACTGCTTTAATTCCCTATGATAGATTATAATTAGACTAAAGGATGCTTTATGCGAATGCGTTAATCGTGACAGGATTGTTCGTATCTAGGTCTTAGGAAGAAGAACCGCCTAAGTCTTAAGAATGATATGCCGCCTCAAAATAAGTAGCCATTGCACTAAACAAACAAACCAGCTTGTAATTGGATTTAACATGGTTAATACAGTTTTCTATTATTTGGCTTGTACCGCTTCTTTATCTTGTGATTATTTTTTTAGTGTTTATTGTGTTTTGAATTAATCTTTATCACCACCAAACCTGTGCCAGTCTCTCAAGCTAAAAACCCCCCATTTATCTCTAGTAAATATGTATAGTAGAGGTTTAACCAGTAACTAGACTAATCTGGAGAGATTAAAATACTGATAGAATATTAGGTTAACTCTCGCTCTTAGTGTTTGACACCTTACTTACCGCGAAGCTACATCTTGACCGGGTACACTGCCCATTAAAGTGTTGTCTTTAGGTTTGTCGGCTAAATATAAAGGTAAAACTTGATACTCGCTAAATATACACCACACGACGACACATCAAGTTTTTGGCGCCGCTACCGGGGAGTGATTAGTTTAATCTTTATTCTTATTAATGTTTTTTACCTTTAACTTGTTTAGTGTAAATTAATTAATTAATTCTAACTGCTAATTGTTCAGTTTAATTGTGTGTTTTAATTCATGCGTTAGTTATTTCTGTGATAAATACAACGTATTCAGGATACTGAATACGGCGTATTGGTAAATTTTACCGTTTTCTGCAGCAAATCCATCTCAGGTAAAAATGGACAACCCCAACATAACCATGGAGGAGTACATCAGACTCGAAGTAGAAAGAGCTCAAAAACGTAGAGAGATGTTTAATTGGCAAACTGCCAGATTTGGAAGAATAGAACACTATTACGAGGATGAATACTTCATGGACTTTGAATCTGAATTCCCAGCCATCGTCCTTGGAAACACAAATGCTATCTCATCCCAAAGAACAAAACTGAGGGAATACGAAGCTAAAAAAGAAGATTCTGAAATCGAATTCCCAGCTATAGTCCTCAACGATGCACCAACTTCTGATACGACACTCTCGTATGAACCCACTGTAAGTATTCCTAGCAATGATAAAATTGACTTTAGGATATCATTTGGCGAATCTGACAATGAGGATTATACGGTAATTTTCGACAAAAAATCATTTTCTTATAAAATAATTTATGTCAATGATTTGAAAATAGATTTTGATAATGATAATAAGTCACCCAATTTTACGGGGAGTAATTTTAACGATCTAGACCACTAAAATAATTTCAAAAGAGGATTTCCAGCCATCGTTTATAATGATGGCTTGATGTCTAAATCAAGCCCTGTAATCGAGCCTTCTAAAAGTTCTCAATCCTATGATGAAAATGAAAAATCATCATCAAAATATGATAAAAAGGAACAAAAAGCTTTAACCCGTAGTAATCCACTTCCTTTTTGCAAAATCTATCCTGATAATTCAAAATGGGATAGACATGATGACGATAACAAAATGCAATCTTCAAAGAATAATACCAAAGGATCATATTAGCTTTTAAAAATAAGTCTCGATAAAATTAGTGAAAACCTCAATATAAGGGATTTTATCGTGGAACTAAATGTTCATGTCGTGACTTGGAATCATCTTTACAACGGGATACCATTAAGACTTCTTAAAAATCTTTATGTGCCACTTGGCATCTCGTTTGACCCGAAACGGTATTATAAGGATGGTACTAATATGATTATTGCGGTGGCCAAGGTACGCTTTCTTTTTGTTTGAATATTTTTGAAAATTGGCCTCCAACGTTAGATACGGCGTATTAAGGTACACCTATACGTAGTATCAACTTATTGACTAATACACCGTATCAGACAAATCTCTATACGGCGTATCAAACCTAGGTATAAAAACCCAGCATATACGCCTCATTTCTTCATGCATACCTTTTTACTCCACAAGAATTTTTTTACCGCAATAAAAAAACATGGAATCCGTATTCTATAGTAATTGTTCTAAGCTCACTGTAAGATAAGGCACCTTTACCTCCTATAGATCAGAGACACCCTTGGCTCAGGTACCAGGTGGCAGGATATGATCAGGGTATTATACGCAGCTATGAGCAGAGGCTTGAGAC
>BQNB010187743.1:0-12012 GCA_026074375.1 Tanacetum coccineum
GAACCTGAATTGATGCAACTTGTAAAAGTTCCTAAGTTTATATATTTTGTAGAATCTCTCATTTTCACTTATTATTTGTTTCAGTTACAACTGCTGATGGTCACTCCCGGATTAACCCGTATCAGATGAGAACTGCAGCAACACCCCACCCACCTTTGAGAACTGTAGTTGCATCCCATCCACCTTCCCCCTGGGTTTAGCGCCAGAAGATAATTAGTCCTACCATTCATCATTCTATGCCACCAGCTATTCCTGTAACAATTGCTCTTGTCCGTCGTTCTATACCAGTTGAGTTACATACACAACCACCTGCTGGTCCTGTTGCTGGTTTTGTTCGTCCTTCCAGACCGGGTGCACCAAATATTAGACCTCGTGCTCGTATAGCAACTGCTCCTGGAATTTTTCATATAACTCGAAAAGGTATCTCTATTTCCCTTCTATTTGGCTACAAAAAGTGTACTCTATGTAATATACTTTCTGTGTGTGTTTTTTGCACAGAATACCAACGTATTTTTGCAAATGCTCTATTTAGTCGGTTTACTCTTTTGTGCATCTGAGTCATTAAAAGATGGCTCTGTGTCCCATTTGGGTTATTTTTTTAAGCAAAAACAGACTTTTCACAATGATAATTTTTTTTGTATAAAGTGTTGAATTTATAAATTAGGTGAAAGCTTATATAAAATTACTAAGATCACGGACTAAAAACTGACTCAAACAACATCTCATCTCTTTATGACTTGCATGTATGAAAAATAGTACAATGACTCAAACGGGATAAATGAAAAAAGTACGCTAGTTATTTCATGCAAAATTTAAAAAATCCTATAGTTGATGGGGTAATTGTAATAATGTTTCTCTGTGGTCCTAGTTGTGGGAACCTCTGGTATAATATTCTTACAGATTTTGCTTTATGACTTTTGTTACTCTGTTTTTTGTGTTAACAATACTCGTATTTTTAGTGATTAGTTCAATATATTTTGACAATATTGATATACTTTCTTTTGTAATTCATGACGCTTAAATTTACTAACTAGCATGGGGTAAATACTTGAAAAAGGGGCAACTGCATATAGAAGCACTCCTTTTATCTTATGCTTTATCCCTTCCGATAGTTAGATACTTGGATGCGACTAGGGTGGGAGGGGTCTTTCTAGAGGATGTAGTTACCCTCTCAAGAAAACTCTAGGTACAAGAACATTCTTGGCTTAGATGAGGCAATTTCGATTCATTTACATATGAATCAGTTGATCTCGGAGCCACATGAGAACGGGCCAAACAGGGTGAAAGTCGATCAATATGCATTTTTAACGTGTCTAATTTTCTTAAACGTCAAACCATTTAAAATAGACACGTATAACTCCCAACCTGGACCCATATCCAACCTTACTATAAATGACCCATACCATTCAACCTACTGGCCTACCCTCTCATATATTCTCTTTTAGTATTGCCTAAAGGACCATTTGGTCTAATTTAGAACTCTGCCTAATAATATTGTGATGCAGTAGATTTATACATTGTGATACAGTAAATTTATAACATTGTGATGCAGTAGATTTGTACATTGTTATGCATCAGTAGATAACATTATAATGCAATAGATTTATACATTGTGATGCAGTAAATTTATAACATTATGATCCAGTAGATTTATACACTGTTATGCAGTTGTAGATAACATTCTAATGCAGTAGATTTATACCTTGTGACGCATTAGATTTATAACATTGAATTTTACAAAACATAGAAAAAAGAATTACTATGTTATTGTTTAGTGCATCATGATATAGTAAAACAACAATGTGATGCAGTAGATTTATACAATGTGATGCAATAGTTTTATATATATTGTGATGCAGTAGAATAATATTGTGATGCAATAGATTTATAAATTGTGATACAGTAAATTTATAACATTGTGATGCAGTAGATTTGTATATTGTTATGCATCAGTAGATAACATTCTAATGCAATAGATTTATACATTATGATGCAGTAGATTTGTACATTGGTATGCATCAGTAGATAACATTCTAATGCAATAGATTGATACATTATGATGCAGTAAAATTATAACATTGTGATGCAGCAGATTTGTACATTGTTATGCATCAGTAGATAATATTCTAATGCAATAGATTTATATATTGTGATGTAGTAAATTTATAACATTGTGATGTAGTAGATTTATACACTGTTATGTAACTTTCTAAAAATTTTAAAGAAGCAAAAATTCATTGAAGAACATCAAAAGAAGATGATAGGTTAACAAATAAAATTTTATTTCATTTTGAAATATTTGTTGATTTATAATTGGTTTCTATGTTGATGTGTTAACACAGGAGGAAGAGACAAGCCTTATACTTCAACTACAAACTTCCACAATTGATCTTCCAGATGGTTTTTATGGAAATCAATAGTTTAACTCAAAAACAATTCATGTATTATTTCCTAGTACATCATTATTATTATATATTCTACTGCATTATAGTCTTATATTCTACTGTATTATATTTATATTATATTGCATTATAGTTATATTCTACTGCATTACAGTCTTATATTCTACATATAACTCAGATGCAATAGGATATAACTGTAATGCAGTAGAAATAAACAAGAATGCAGTATAATATAAAGAACTGTAATATAGCAAAAAAAAACCTGTAATACATTACATTTTTTTACTGCATTATTGTTATTTTATATTATACTAAGTGCATTATAATGTAAAGTTATATACTATAATGCGCTAAAAAAATTTTATAGCCATATGTTACTGCATTAATGTTATTTTATATTCTACTACATTACACTTATTTGTTAGTACATTACACTTATCTATTAGTGCATTAGAGTACATGAGTGAAAAACCAAATGTATCTTGCAGTATATTAGGTATAATTTAGTATACTTTTGAAATTTGATTACAATATATAAGAGTGTGATGCACTAGACATAAGACTATGATGCGCTAGTAAAAATCTTTTTGATTTTTAGTTTTAAAAAAGGTGATGTAGCTACTTTTTATGCTTTGATGCATTTACTTTTTAATAAAGTGTTTTTGAAATATACTCTATCTTTTTGTTCATTTTAAATAATTTACTGCTTTTATGTTATTTTTTAATGTATTGTGATGTAGTAGAATATACATTCTGATGCATTAGAATATACATTGTAATGCAGAAGAATAACATAGTGATGCACTAAAGTAATAAGAGGAGGACGTGTAGTGTGTGGAGAAAAAGAACACCATAATTTCAGTACATGTTCATTGAAATTGCCACCATCAAAGAAAAGCAAGCAACCAGTAGAGCCGACAAGAGAAACAAGAGTTCGGCTTAAAGGATGTAATCGTAAAATTTAAAAGCATTATTTAAGTATTTTTTTCGTAATCATAGATATCAAAGCATTACTTTCAAGACACATTTTCAGTTCTAAGATGTATAACATTTATCACCAAACATGAATAAAATAATATCTCTTTGTTTCTAAATTATACTCGGTATCTTTTTGTTCATTTTATATCATTTATTGTATTAAGTTATTTTTTTAGTGTATTGTGATGAAGTAGAATATACATTGTGATGCAGTAGATTGTATGTAGTAGAATAACATAGTGATGCACCAGTATGATAACATTGAGAAGTAACAGCATGTATAAAATTGTGATGTAGTTTTGTAGTGATTTAGTATAGTAACATTGTGATTTAGTAGTATGATATCATTGTGATGCAGTAGTATGATAAAATTATGATGTAGTAGAATGATATTGTGATGTATTAGAATTCCTAACTCCACTTCAACAACGATTCTAGAGATGTCGAGTGATTCATCAAGCATACATGAGTGTAATTCATAATGGTGTTTTGAGAGCATCCAAGAAACCCAAGAAACAAGATACGTTAAAAAATGTTGTTTTGAGAGAATCTACACGCAAATAAAGCTTTCAATGAATATCTTTTTGTATTTTTTTTCATTTTTTACGAATAAGTTCGGTGTTGACTTATTTTGTACAAAAACGTATTCCTTACAAAACATTGATTCAATTGTAAAAAAGTATAGAATTATGTTTAGTGCATTATAGTAAGAAAAATCATACAATATCTTTTTTGTTCATTTTGTTTAGTGTATTATTGTTTTATTCTAGTGCATATTTATTACTGTAAATGATGACGCGTCACATTGTTATTCCTGGTGCATTGCTATTTTGGTTTATATGTTCACATATCAAAATACAGTGCATCACAATGTTATTTTTAGTGCATCTGAATGTTTGTGTTACTGCATTACAATATTTGTTGGTACATTAAAATTTAAGGCGTCATAGTGTTAATATTTTTGGTTCAATTATTGTAATTCCAAAAAAAAATTATGTTTAAGTGAATATATACAATGTGATGCACCAAATTTTTATATTGTGATGCACTTGATATAAACATTATAATGCACCGATTGTATACACTATGATGCACCAGTTGTTTATATTCAATGCATCACAGTTAATAATTTAGTGCATTAGAGTGAACAATTTAGTGAATTATAGTTTATAATTTAGTGCATCTATGTTCATTAAATAATAAACAACAATCAAAAGTACTAAAAATTAAATAAACATTGTTATCATTAAGAGGTACAATACTTAGCGTTAAACATTACGGAATCCAAAGTATTACAACTAAAAATTTGAAACAACCAATACAATTTACGCAAGAGTTGTCTTGTAATCGACAATATTCATTGAATGATCTTGAATACGCGTTCGCTAATGTTTCTCAACAACTCTTGATGCATTTTGAGATTATCACTGGTTACAATTTTAAAGGTCTTTGGTTGATTCTTCACGTATTCTTCTACTACTTTTAATGTTTTTGCCTTTTTCTCCTTAATACCAAGAAGAATCATATTTGTTAAGTACTTGACGCGTAATAGCTTTAGTTGTCCTTTTTTATCAACACCTTTTTACCTTTGTTTTTCTTTTTAGCTGTGATAGATTCATTAATAGAAACTAGATGCTTCTCACCAGCAACCTTTTTACTAATGGTTTTCTTTTTTTCTCCAAAAGGTTCCCAATTATTATTCTTCTTCATTATGACCTGAAACACAATTAAAAACAAGCAAACCAGAGTCACATTCTATTGAATCATTGTTAAAATTTAAGTGCATCCGACAAACAACTAAACATACAAACACATTTAAGGCAACCTACACTTAACCTAATTCAAGCTTATACGTGACAACTGGCCACCTACTGCATCACAGTTCTAAATCAAGTGCATCAAACAAACAACCAGACACATTATCGCACATAATGTAACCTATGAGAAACCTAATTCCACCTTATACGCGAAAACTGAACATCTACTGCATCATCACAGTTCAAATTCAAGTGCATCAAGCAAACAACCAAGTATACAAACACATTTTCGAACATAACGCGGCATACACTTAACCTAAATCAACCTTATACGTGAAAACTGAACATCTACTACATTAAATTGTATATTTTACTGCATTAAATTAAATATTTTAAACAGATTGTAAATTTTACTACATTAAATTGTATATTTTACTACATCACATTGTAAATTATACTGCATTAAATTATATATTTTACTGCATCACAATGCAAATTTTACTGTATTAAATTATACTGCATTAAATTGTATATTTTATTGCATCACAGTGTAATGCATTAACAAAATACATCATGATACAAAATGAGTCAAAACCGTCCTACAGATTCTGAAATTATAAGTCAAAATACCAATGTGAAACTGAAATAAAATTCAAACCTCCTTCAATTCTAAAATGGCGCAAGTAAACCAAACATCAAAACCAAACCAGAACCTCGTACAACCTTGTAACCGACTAACCAAATGAGCTCAAAAAAATGAAACAGACCCCGGTGCATCCTTGTAACCAGCTAAACAGAACTCTATTACACTAAACCATATCACATCTTAGAGATTCCAACACACACTAAACCAAGTCCGTATTATCAGAATAAGTGCAAAAGTCAATAGAATAGCAACAAATGTCAGCAACCTCCAAATAGCTATTTCAAAACAAGATCCAAGATATACCGCTTCTGAGATAATAAGCTAAGTCCTCAATGCACAACCAAAAACCAGTCCCACTACTAAAATAGTTATGCCAAACACTGGTACATCAGACTTGCCAAACCACAAAGAGCTACCAAACAGAGAAATCTAATAAGTCAGACCAAGGAAGTTACAGTACCAATAGTTAGCCGTCCAGAACCAATTTTGTCCACCCTAGTTGCTATGCCCAGTAATCATAATACCCTACATACAAATTCATATTGCATTAATTCATAAAACCAACTGCATCGATAGCACACAAATAAACACACAACCACTTTTTAACATAATGTAATCATATGCAATTTGTATTATGTATTTAGAATATAAAATATAAGCAACAGTCAAACAAGTAACTTTATATATACTCAATATTATAAGTCAATAATCCAAATAAAAAAGAAAGAACTTGTACAATTAAGTATGAATTGAGTACATACATGTCAGGTGCTAGTGTGTTGTTACATGTTTCTTTTATAGTCGCCACTTTCAAGTTTGAGGCAGTGATTATGGTGAACGGGGAAAGACATCATCATGTAATTCCTTAACAATGCTGCATAAAGTGTCTCTTGCTAAAAACCACAAACCCTCTTTCTGTTTTGAGTTCAATTAAGTATAGCAATAAAGTATCTATCAGAGAAATCCCCAGAGAGTATCTACACAGACTAACTTTGAATTGAAAGGTAATGAAATTTGACAATGAGACGAATAAATATGCTAAACAAGTCAGGTTAAATTAGTAGTAAAATTCTGATCTAGAGCTAGCTTTCAAAAGGATGTACGAATAGAATGCATTTCAAGTAGCACAAATACTACAATATAACCCAAGAATACAAACTCAACTATTTTTTTAATATGCAGATCTTAGTTGATCTGAAGAGCTAGGTTTGAAGTTGTATATTCTGTTAATTGGAGTGATAACATTGGATAAAACGACTTGACAAGACATCGTTGTTGATACTTGACTTCATGTCTTTATCAATCCCAAAACCGCAAAACAACATGATTGAAACAAAACTTTATGCAAAACCTCAGACGGCAAAATATTATTGATTGCACCTCATTAAGGATAAGTCCACAACCAATTGAAAACTATTGGTATAACTGTAAGCAAATCTAGTAATTTAAATTATAATGACCAAATGCAGAGAGGGAAGGGTGTTTGTACCTTTAAATTTCATTAGTTTTTATCCGGATGTGGGGGATATGAGTGACGAGAGGCCAATAGGACCCTTTTCTATTGTACTTCTCTTCCAGATTTGAGCAGTTGCGAATTTCCAAATTAAATAGTGAAGGCAACAACGTTACTGGTAGACATGTTATCTTTGGGCAGTTAACAATGATGAGATGCTGAAGTGATATGAGGTGTTGAAGTCCCACTGAAAGTGTTTCCAGCTTCGTAAAATCATTTATCCAAATTCTATTAAGAGATGAAGGTAGAAGATCATACAAGGACAATTGGCTACAACTGGTCACATCTTCTTCAGACGGTCCACCATATAGACTTAGGTTGACAAGTGGAAAATTTTGCCAACCCCACTCTGATATAGGCTTCTCCAGCTTTCCTAAACAAAGAGTACACAAGTTTGGAGGCCAAAACCCAAGCATCCATCTGTCGACAAGAAATTACTGTAAGATTCTTTAACGAGGTGAGATTTAATGCATTACACTGTGATTCTGAAATTATAAGTCAAAATACCAATGTGAAACTGAAATAAAATGCAAATCTCCTTCAATTCTAAAATGGCGCAAGTAAACCAAACAACAAGACCAAACCAGAACTTGGTACAACCTTGTAACCGACTGACCCAACGCTGATACAAAATGAGCTCAAAAAAAATGAAGCAGACCCCGATGCATCCTTGTAACCAGCTGAACAAAACTCTATTACACTGAACCATAGCACATCTTAGAGATTCCAACGCACACTAAACCAAGTCCGTATTACCAGAATAAGCGTAGAAGTCAATAGAAAACCAACAAATGTCAGCAACCTCCAAATAGCTATTTCAAAACAAATTCCAAGATAAACCACTTTTGAGATAATAAGCTAAGTCTTCAATGCATAACTAAAAACCAGTCCCACTACTAAGCCAAACACTGGTACATCAGACTTGCTAGACCACAAAGAGCTACCAAACAGAGAAATCTAATAAGTTAGAAAACTGCAGTATCTTCATGTGATTGCAATCAATAACTCTAGGCAGAAATGGAATATTTCCACCATGCGAGAACATTTAGCAATGAACATAAGAAATGGACCTATTGCCTTGTGTTCAACAACATTTAGTAATGAACATAAGAAATGGAATATTTCCACCGTGCGAGACAACTAAGAATCTACTGCATCATAGTTCAAATTCAAATGCATCCCATAAACATCTAACCATACAGACACATTTTCGCACATAACGCAACCTACGTTTAGCCTAATTCATCCTTATACCTGGTAACTAATTACCTACTGCATCATAGATCAAGATCAGGTGCATCAAACAAAACTTAAAACCATACGATTTTATTAAATAAAAAATAACAAATCGATGCAGTAACAAAATTAACAAATCGATGCACTAACAGAATTAGAGTTCATATATAAACTTACAAGGCCGTATAAAATTTGGTAGATTCGTTTTACACTCGTTGATGCTGTAAGGTTTTTGAACATAACAAAATTAGAGTTCAAATTCAGGTGCATCAAACCTTAACAGATCGATTCAGTAAGCATCATTGATGCAATAGGTTTAATCATTACATGCAAAAACTAAATACATACTGCATCACAGTTCAAATTCAAATGCGTCACACTTACAGCCAAGCAAATAAACATAAATCCGCACATAATGCACCCTATGCGTACCCTATTTCATCCTTATATGCGACAACTAAATACATACTACATCTCAGTTTAAATTTTAGTGCATCGTAAATACAACCAAGCATACAAACACATACACGCATATAAAACAAACTATGCTTAGCATATTTCATCCTTACACACGATAACTGAACACCTACTGCATCTCAGTTCAAACTCCAGTGCATCACTCATACAACAATTACAACCTACTACATTACAGTTCAAATTCAACCACATCACACATAATAAGTCACACACAATCATTTTCGTAAAAACAGAAAAACACATTTAGCCTAAATCATCCATATGAACAACAAGTTACAAGCAACTGCATTACAATTCAATTTCAACCAAATCACACACATAATTTTTTGCACAAGATGTCATATTTCGGCAGTTAATTTCTACACAAGAAAAATAATGTACACAAAAATTTGTTTCAAGCTAACCCATTACACGACCCTACTGACCGCCATTTTTTTCATGAATACAGGTATGGAAAAATTGTGGTCAGTAGGGTAGGGTTATAATAAAAAAAGGCGGTTAGTAGGCCATTTTTCTTTTAGTAACTGCTCTTTTAGCAGAAATATTATTTACATGACGAGGCAATTAGGCAAACAATGATAACAGCCAACACATACCTCCGCCTCTTCCAGCTTTTCTGGTAAAACATCGTGGACTCGATTGATCTGATCGGGAAAAAATTAGGTTTTTGTGTGTGTATTTAGTATGTTTTTTAACAGAGAGAGTGTTTTGATTGAAATGAAAATTGATCGAGATGTTTCTGGGAAAAGAAAAAGGGCGGTTATTGATTTTTGGTTATTTTACATTTGACCCTGAAGTTCTACATATTTACAAAGATGCCACCATCAGTTTTTGATCTAACAAGATTTGATCTAATGGCTAAGATGTCTTCTTACCCTTTTTATTTTAACTTCTTTTTTATTATAACCCTACCATATATATATATATATATATATATATATATATATATATATATATATATATATATATATATATTATATTATATAGTGGCATTTTCTTTGCCGAACCAATTTTTTGTACAGAACATACAGAACCAATATAAACCGTTAGATTATTTAATCAATGACTAAGATGGCTTGAGCCATTTGTTTAGTTTTTGTAAACTAAAAGGGTGTTGGCTAAAAATAAATAAACTAGTTAAGGGTAATATAGGAATTTTGAAAAATATTAATTAAAAAAAGAAACTGTAGGGAAAATAAATCAGGTTAACTGCTTTCTCTCCCATATATTGTTTATATGCCGTCTTCATCAAATGTTTTTCTCCCTCATAGAAAAAGTCAAAAAAACCAATTCATATCTTAGATCTATAGAAAAAAGTCCTAATCTCATTAAAAAAAAGCCATTCTTAAATCTTCATTTACATCAACGTACATCAACTTGCAAATCAAACTGTCACCGGATCCATCTTTTGTAATTTCTCAACAGGTTTAATCAAGAAAAAAATATAGAAGATGCCATCATGTAAGTTTTAATACTCGGTTTTTATTTTTATATTTGTAACAGGGTGATTTTGATTTGTAACATCCATTCGATCATAAAATTTATAGAAGATCATTTATATACAAGGAAAAGGAACTATTGCTCGATTCGAGTTTCGAGCGATTAAGGTTTTTTATAGAATCTTGCTTGAATTAATAATTAAAAGATGATGTTAAGTTGTGATCGAATGGTAATGAGTTATTAATCGGTGAAGGCACCAAAGGGTAAGAAGTTGGATTTTTGTAAATGTTGGAAAAAGTACACTGGTAAATTAGTATCAAAGTATTCTTCAAAAAAAATTAGTATTAAAGTTTCTGTGTATTAGATTTTAAGTTATGGGTTGTGTTTTCTATTGGTTGTGTTTATTCGTAAATGTGATTGTTTTCTAGTGATTATGCTTAATAAATGAAGATAATTATTTTAGGATGAGATGGTAAATAAGTTTTGCATCCCTGGGGAAATTAGTCAAAGGGTTTAATTGATCTCATTGATGGGATTTTGTCGTGATTTTAAGATACGGGTAGAATGCACCCGCTTAATGAATGCCAATTGTTTGCGAATTGGTTATTTGCAACTCAGTTTCTTTTATTATACACGGAGTTAGCAGATAATTGTTCATTGGATTTGTTGCGTTTGTTATAGTAATCATCCTCTCAATATGCAGTTAAGACACGACCAATTAAAGCAAGATGAGGCGTCCTCAAAAAATTGCAGCGTGCATATATGTTTTTAGAAAGCAGACAAATATGTTTTTAATGAATTTGACGAGAAAATACATCGTGCATATATGTTCTTTAAAGGATACTCATATGTTCCAACGAATTTGATGAGAAAGTCAAGCGTGATGTATGTTCTTGTAAAAGTGCACACATATGTTCTTTAAAGGGTGCACATATCTTCTTTGAAGGGACTCATGTGTTCTAAAGCATTTCATGAGAAAGTGAACTGTGCACGTATGTTATTAGAAGAGTGCACACATGTTTTTTATGAACGAGCACATCTATATGTGACAAAATACATTTGTATTTGAATTGTATATCATTTTATATCAAATTTTGTATATAGTATTTATGTTTTGGTTTGTTATAAATTTAGAGGTTACATGTGTATGTGTATGTTTATGTATTTTGTTTTTATGTTTCAAAGACTAAAAAATGTACATAAAAACATATGCGCAACTACCTTTTTAAGCAAACAAATCTCATGGCTAAATAATTGTAGACAAAAAAGTATGTAAATATATAATATTTAAAAAAACACATATGCACCTTCTTTTCTAAAAACATGTATGTTGAAAAAATAAAAAATAAAAAATAAATTATTTTTTTAATTTTGAAAATTAAAGGGTTTTAGAAAAACGTTTTTAGTTAAAAATATAAAAAAAAAAAAATTCAAAATGTGTATTTCCAATTATACCCTTTTGATTTAAATTTTCTTATTTTAATATAACTAAATTATTATTGGTTTAAAGTGGTTCTGTAGGTTCTGTACAAAAAAATAGTTCTGCATTGAACGCTTCCCTAT